>JANIVQ010000039.1:0-98332 GCA_030555925.1 Insectozyma xiaguanensis | reverse complement strand
CCAAATTATCATTAACAGCCCGATCTGGAGTGAGATTTTGACCATTAACGTGTTTGTCACTGCTTTGTGTCGCTTCAGGAGGCACTTTTTGACCATTATGGTCATCCAGATGAGTCGACATAATTTTTTTTTTTTTTTTTTTTTTTTTTTTTATAGTTAACATAGTTAAGCAAGTACACCAATTATAGTACATTTTCGGTTTTTGTCCGTTGTGGTGTAGTGGTAGCACATTTGTCTCTCCTAAAAGGGTTCACAAATAACAGGGGTTCGATTCCCTTCAACGGAGCAGAAGTGTTTTTTTTGCAATTTTCAACCATTAAAAGTTGTTCGATTGAATTCAAGTTTAAATTAGGACTGTTTATGATTGTTTTGTAAGCAAATTAAGAGTTTTGACTAAAATTGCATACACGAGGGGCTTTTACAGATTATAAAACGCCAAGAGAATTATACGAAGAAGGTGTACAAAAAAAAACCAACAAAAGTTAAAAAGGAGGTTTTTAAGTCGTGGCTTTAAAGAATTCACATAATATGAAACAAGGGTGATTGGTGTTGAAAAGTGTAAAAGTTAAATTTCGAAAAAATATTAAAAGTTTTGTTTTACTCGAGAATGTGTTGCAAAAGTGTTTGAGATAATCATGATTACCTCTTCAATCATTGTTATATCGTAAAATAATATTTATTTTAAACTTATTTTTATTTTGGAAAATAAATTCATGTTACTGTAACAACAGTTGCATTGAGTTCACATATTTTTTGATTCAGGAATTTTCTCGAGAACTCCGATATTTATGGTGCTGTACAAAATGAATTATTTGGTTATAATTTACGTTAGTATAGATTTCAAATTTTTGATAAATTAGAGATGATTTGATTTAATTATAATTTATTACAATTACAAATAGATATCGGTAGTTTCAAAAGCATTCATTCATTATAAACAATAACAGAATAGATAATAATTGAAATCGTCAAATGACACTAATCTAACACGTGTTAAACAAATCAAACTCCGCTAACGATTTTTATCCAAGATATAAACATTAAGGGGTTTTTCAATAAACTTTATTGATAAATCTTGGAAATTTAGAGTTTAGAGAAAAGAAATCTTGAATACCAAGAAAAATCATAAAAGATCTTGAAATGGGGGTGAGTGTAAAAATATTTGCAGTAATTATAATAATCACAATATTAGATATAATTTTTTGATAATCGAAATCGAGCCATATATGTCAAAAGATAGATTGTACAAGGTTTATAACATACGAAATAATAAAGACTACTTCAAAGGTTTACTAAAAATAGATGCACCCCATGTTTAATTTTAGGGCGGTGGTGCATATAAAACTAGTGAACGTCAAATCTAATTTTAGGTAACTAACTCAATATCGAAAATGCATAAACAACCTTAGTTCTTGAATCCAACCAGTATACGTTGAAATAAAGTTACTTTTCTATTAATCTCTTGACATTCAACGTTTTAAGCCAAAAAAATAGAACGATATTTAACAACTAATTACAATAAAAATTGAAGTACATATACGTGGTTGAAATGGACCACTTTATATCGAAATAACAAACTATCCGTATTTACCACCATATCAATTACTACCAACCAATACCACCATCGACAAAATCAAAGTTAATTTTGCAGCAATAAAAAATAAAAAAAAAAAAAAATAATGTGAAAATTTATTATTATAATTTTTTAACAATATAATAATTATAATGTTAACTTTGAAAATATACTTTACTCTCATTTAAACAAGTTTCATCTTATACCAAATATGTTGAGTTCAAGGTTACGAAGACTAAAACGACAGTTACTATATTGGTTGCTAGCCACCATCCTAACTATCATTCTAATACAACTGACAACTTCAATTGATTTTTGTAACTTATTTAATTTTACATCTGGGACTAAAAAAAATTTTGAAAATCAATTAATTATTCCAATTAATTTCTCTCATGATAAAAGTATAAATTCATATCTAGATCATGATAACAAATCATTAAAGAAATCGAAATTTGTAATCGGGAAATCTAAATTTATAAAGATAAAATCAATTTTTAAAAAATATTCATTTATAACATTTGATACAAGAGAAGATATTGATTTAGATTTAGAATTATGTAATAGGTTGAAATCAGAATCTGAAATTGAAATTGATGAAGCTATTGATATGAAAGTTTCATTACACGATATTTTACAAAATGTATGGCAAGAAATTGAACATGGTGGGAATCCGTATCTTAATGAATTAGCACCATTTATATTACCAGAATTAAGAATTCAATTGAAAATGAAGATTATTGATAGGTTTTGGTTTAAAATAGTTGGATCCTCAGTTTATTTAAAAGAATATGGTGTTCATTTCATGATTTCAAGAATATTATATAGTCCCAAGGGAATACGAAATAAACCAATTCTATCACTTACATATGCACAATTATATGATGAGAATTGGAATGAATTGGTAAATACAAAATTATTAGTTCCAACAGATGATAATAATAATTATCAAGCTTTGAAATTCCCACAATTTTTACCAATACCATTTTGGCATGATGTTGACGATACTGAAGGGAAATATTATGGACCAGAAGATCCAAGATTGATTTTGGTTAAATCTCGTGGTGGGTCTCATGAACCAATCTTAGTTTTCAATGCATATCATAGAAGAATGGTGATTAATGATGATGATGAAGATAATGAATCAACAACTAGTGCTAAATTTTTCCGTTCAATGTTTTTATGCTGGCCATTTAGATTTCAAAAGGGGAAATTGAATGTTGAAGATTCAACAAATTCTCAATATGATGAATATACTTATAATAAAATTGTTGAATTAAATATTGATGAATTACCACAAATTGATATTCAAAAGAATTGGACACCATTTGTTAGTTATCTAGATCAACATGCTCATGATGAGAATCATGATTCACATATATATTTCATTTATAGATGGACAAATTTAGAAGTTGTTAAATGTGATTTAAATGGTGATTGTCAATTTTCTTATCGATATAATGATAATTTATCATTTGATAATGAAGTTGGACCATTTAGAGGTGGTACACAATTAATAAATTTGAATCAATTGCTAGATCCTATGATTAATATGATCCCTGATGATAGAGAAGTATTCGTTGGATTTGCAAGAGCACATTTAGATCATTGTGGTTGCGGGGATGTAATGTATCGACCTAATTTAGTTGTATTAATCAAAGATGGAGATAAATTTAAAGTTAGTCATGTTTCATCATCAATGGAATTAGATGTAAAAGTTATTGGATGGAAATTATCTGATCCATTAGATTTATGTCATAATACAAATATTGTTTTACCAAATGGTATATCACAATGGGAAATTGAAAAAGCTGAACTTGTAAATGGGAAATGGAAAACAAAAGATTACCTAACGTTATTTTTATCATTGGCAGATTATACAATTCATAAAATTAATATGAAAGGGTTATTACAAGCATTGATTGATTTACCTGATAATACAATTTTCAATCATCAAGATTATATTGATTCACCAGGGTTTTCAAATGATAATATTGCATGTGCTTTACAATTTTCAACTGATTATTGTTATGATTATGGTATGAAACAAAAATTTTTTAAAGCTTTTAAATATGATAAATGGGATGATGATATAAATCAAAATGTTGAAAAAGAAATTGATCCAATAAAGAAGAAGTATATGGAAATTGTAGAAAGTTATGGATTAAGAGGTTTATAAATGTATTATAAAGTATGATTGAGAAACTCTATTCTAAAATTGAATCATATATTCAATTTATCAAAGTCACTAGCTCTAACAAACTCGGTTGATCCAGATGCCAAAATTTCATTTTTAATAGCTGCAGGGATTTCACTTAATTTTGATTTATCATCAATATCTTGATTTAATTCTTCATCTAATTCTTCATCCTCTTCTTCTTCTTCATCTTCTTCATCCTCTTCTTCATCTTCATAATCATCATCATAATCATCTTCGTCATAATCATCATCAGTATAATCATCATCATCCTCTTCATCTTCATCTTCATCTTCATCCTCTTCTTCATCTACATCTTCATCATCCACTTCTTCATTCTCTTCATCTTTTTTACCAAACATCATAAAATTTTTAAGTGGAGATGTAAAATTAGCTGAGATTGGTCTTTCTAATGTTGATGATCTACTTCTTTTTGTATCTTTCTTCAATAATTCAGGATTATCACTATGTTCTTTCTCAGGTTTTGATCTATGACTCAATTTATCATTCTTTTTCAAATATTTCTCATCTTTTAAATTTGCTGTTGTTGATGTTGTTGTATCTTCTTCACTATCACTTATATCACTAAAATTTATTGGTTCTTTCCAATAATTCACATCATTAAATTTCTCATCTGTTTTATAATCTTCCATAAAACTTCTTGGTGATCCTGGTGAACGTGGTGATCCAGGTATAAGTGATGGTGATCGATCAGGAGTTATACTATCATGTGTTTGCATGTATTCATTCCATTGAGCATTGTTCCAATATGATGAAATTGATGATACTTCTTTAATTGGTGGGAAAAAATGATCAACCAATTCTCCAATATGTAAATATGATGATTTATAACCTGCCAATTCCAATAATTCCATATGAACTTCTCCATTGGGGTTAATTGTGAAAATACGATGTGAAGGTATATGTACACTTCTATAACTTATAGCATCGGTTATTCTATTACCAAACCCAGCATAAAATGGTGTTAGATCTTCATCATCATTAGTTTCATCAAAAAACAAATTCTTGATATCTGATAAACATGCCATTTTAAAAACTTCTGGCTTTTTAAGTACAACTTCTCTTCTTAATGCTGCAAATGTCCTATCTGGACTTAGTATAACTGGACCTTTTGGTAATTTAACTTGATCTTGTGAAACCCCTTCTAAATATTGTCTTGTTGAATCAGCTTGACCAACCGACCTTGCAGTTAAATAAACTATATTATAACCATTTTGATTAATTTCTTGAAATAATTTAGCAACACCTGGATGTGTCCAATCTCTACCAATTAAATTCAATACATGACCCAAAGCATCTGATTTTGTGATTGTACCATCTATATCTGATATAACAATTGGTGTTGAAGATTTCCAAAGGTATAAATTTGCTGAAACTTGAGATTTACTCTCTCTAGATTTAAATTTTAAACTATTTTCACCATATTTCAAATTCATTTTAGATAATTGTTCAGATGTTAATCTTAAAGTTTTGAAATATACTTTATCATCATTTAACAGTGAACTTGTTGTAACTGAATTCACAGTACCAAGTGTACTTTGTGGTTCATCTTCCAATTCAACACCTTCCAAATCGGTTAAATTTGATATTCTTATATTCCCATTCTCATCTTTTGTTATAATCTGATTCCATGCTTTAACACTATTTTCACCTTGACCATAATCACCTTCAATTTCTTCAAGAAATATTTTTTTAAATAATTCATCTGAATTATCAATATTTTTCTGTGAATTCGGTTTATAACCATCCATATCAATAATCATATCACCATTTAAATCTATCTTTGTGGGGATATTTAATTTTGCTGCCATTTTCTTAGCATTTTCAACCAATCTTGATTGATGTGATGGCGTTGGAGATTTTGATCTTGGACTCGGCAAATCACTCAATTTAATCCTCTGTTCCATTTCTTCTTTATTGTTTAAATCCAATTCGTCGGGCTCAGTTGTACCTTGAGAAGCTTGTGAATTTGGTGATGATCCAGGGGATGAAACAGGTGAAATCACAGGCGAAGTTAATACACTATGAGATAAATCATGATTCTTATCATCCATTTCAAATACAAAATGAGCTTCACCACCATCCCCCAATTTCATAGGTAGATTTGTCTTTGTATCATTAACATATAAATCAATCTTCTTTTGAGAAGGTTTAATAATTTGAAATTTCCCAAATCGAACATGCCAAGGTGATGTATGTAATGTACCATCGGGTTGTTCAATCACAATTACATCAATTGCTCCTGATAATGTCGCTGGATTCAATGAACTCCATTGATTGTATACATAACCACCAGCTTTTGCCACGTATTGCATGACTAAATTATGGAGAAGTTGGTACCAAAAAAAAAAAAAAGTGGTTAAAGGTTTAAATCAACCCAACAATACGATTGCTAAGCCAAATTTACATTTTATTAACATGAGGAAAATATATATTAAATAACAGTTTGTGGGTCTATTCCACTGGCGATGTTACATTGATGCATCAATCTTCTTTCATCTTGACCATCATTACCTTGACCTTTAAATTCACCAGTAACTGAATGCCAAACACCACGATTATAAAATAATACCAAATCACCTTGTTTCCAAGAATGGGCCAAAACTTGATCAGGTGCAATTGATGGTCTCATCAATTTATGTACTTTTGATCTTGAATCTTTTAAATTTAAAGTTGTTGTTTTACCATCAATAGTTGTATGTAAATTATATAAACAACATCCATGTACTTGTAAATGATGTTCTTTTGTGATTGGATTTGTCCATACCATTGGCAATTTCTTAACTTTTGATGGTTCCCATTCTGGCAAATCTTTAAAATCAAATTCTTTATCTTCACTAACCATTGTTAAACCATCTGAAGTTGCTTTAGCTGGTGATATAAATATATATGGATGTGGAGCATACTCAACAATAGTATTTAAAACAAATTGTTTATCTTCTTCAGATAAATTCTTATAAGCTTGAGCACCACTGATAAAACAAGTTGCACCTTGAGTTAATTTCAATTCACTATTATCATCTTCATATTTAATAGTTTGATATTGTGTTGTTGGTGGTACTTTAATACCTAACAATGTTGTGACCATTGGTGGTGATAAATCATACAAGGCACTATCTATATGCCATCTATAAAATCTTGTTTGTTTACCATTTTTAATTTGATCTTCAGTTAATGGTGTATGATGAAATGAAGTATGTGAAGGATGTGTTAAATTGATAGCTTCACCATTTTCATTACCAGGTTCATCTGCTTCAAAAGTACCTTGACCCAAGATTTGTACTTGGGGTTGTGATTTAACTGAACAACCATCTTTTCTTAAAACTGATTGTGTATGTCTAAATTCTTTACCATGACCATAACCACCACTAGAATCTTTTGGAGTTGCAATCGAAGGATCAAATCTTTTGGTTAATATATATTGTGATTTAGGTTCTAATTTAGCTTGATCTGGAATTATAACAACTAAATATTTATGTACCGCTTCATTTAATAATGTGAAATCTTCATCGTTTAAATAAGCTGGATCATTATTACAATATTCAGGTAATTTGATTGAACAACCAAATGTAGTTGATTCTAATGGAGTAACTGTAAGTGTATCTTTATGCATCGTTGATTTAATATTAACTTGAAATTAATGGTAAATCAATTGATTTATATATTTGTGAAATCTCTTATCAGTTATGTATAAGGAGTGCATATAGCATGTGGAGACATCCACGTCCTTCCGTCGGAACACTTATTCATACCAATGGACTTAAACGAAATGACCAATTCACTTGATAAACTTATCAATCATGTATGATCAACTATCAACCACTGATATAGAGTTCCGATTCATGATCAAATCTAATTGTAGTTGTTGTTTATGATGTAAATGATTTTTTTTTCTTTGAAACCAATTTTTTCCATCAATGGGTCATTATGTTACTATAGCCACTTGTAATTTGAATCAGTGGGCACTTGATTTCGAAGGGAATAGAGATAGAATTATTGAAAGTATCAAACAAGCCAAGAAACTAGGTGCTAAGTTAAGAGTTGGCCCTGAGTTGGAGATTTGTGGGTATGGATGTTTAGATCATTTTGCTGAGAATGACTTGTATCAACATTCATGGGAAATTTATAGTGAGATTTTATCAAATAAAGAAACTCATGGTATATTGTTAGATATAGGTATTCCAATTATTCATAAAACAATTAAATATAATTGTAGAATCATTTCATATAATGGACAAATTTTATTAATTAGACCCAAATTATATTTAGCCAATGATGGGAATTATCGAGAAATGAGATATTTCACACCATGGAATAGACCTAAATATTATGAAGAATATCAATTACCTAAATTGATTTATAAAATTACAAATCAATCAAGAGTTTTATTTGGTGATTGTATTTTACAAACTTTAGAAACAAGAATTGGATTTGAAACTTGTGAAGAATTATTTACACCTCAATCACCACATATTTCTATGGCATTAGCTGGAGTTGAGATTTTCACAAATTCAAGTGGTTCACATCATGAATTAAGAAAATTGGATACAAGATTAGAATTGATAACTGAAGCAACAAAGAAATGTGGTGGAATTTATTTATATTCAAATCAAAAGGGGTGTGATGGTGATAGATTATATTATGATGGATGTGCGTCAATAGTTAAAAATGGGAAAATGTTGGCTCAAGGTTCACAATTTTCATTGAATGAAGTTGAAGTTATAACTGCAACTGTTGATTTGGATGAAGTTAGATCTTATAGAAGTCAGAAATCAGCAAGTATGCAATCTGTTAATGAAAAAGAACATTATAAAGTCATTTATGTTGATATTGAATTATCACCAAGTGAACATGTATTTGATCCAACAATTGTACCTTCAAAACCTATTGCAATTAAGTATCATATACCAGAAGAAGAGATTGCATTAGGTCCTGCATGTTGGTTATGGGATTATTTAAGAAGATCAAAATGTGGTGGTTATTTCTTACCATTAAGTGGAGGTATAGATTCATGTGCAACGGCAGTTATAGTTCATCTGATGTGTAGATTAGTTTATGAATCAAAAGATGAACAAGTATTGAAAGATTTAAGAAATTTAGTGAAAGAAGATGAGTTCATACCTAAATCCCCACAAGATATAGCACAACGATTATTTTATTCATCATTTATGGGTACTAAAAATTCATCATCTGAAACTAGATCAAGAGCTAAAGAATTGGCAAATAAAATTGGCTCTTATCATGTTGATTTAAATATGGATAATTTAGTCACATCTGTAATAACATTGTTTGAAGTTGCAACTGGTAAACGTCCAATTTTTAAAATCTTTGGTGGTTCACAAACTGAAAATTTAGCATTACAAAATATCCAAGCCCGGTTAAGAATGGTTTTAAGTTATTTGTTTGCACAGTTATTACCATGGACAAGAGGTAAACAAGTACCTGGATTATTAGTTTTAGGAAGTGCAAATGTTGATGAATGTTTACGTGGATATTTAACAAAATATGATTGTTCATCAGCTGATATAAATCCAATTGGAGGTATATCAAAAACTGATTTGAAAAGATTTATTAAATGGGCAGAAATAAATTTCAATTTACCTATATTGAATGATTTTATAACAGCAACTCCAACTGCAGAATTAGAACCAATTACAAAAGATTATGTCCAAAGTGATGAAATCGATATGGGTATGAGTTATGATGAATTATCTAGATTTGGTACATTACGTAAAGTAGATAAATGTGGACCATTGGAAATGTTTATTAAATTATATCATGAATGGTCTCAACCACCATATAATTTAACTGCTGAACAAGTTGCTGAAAAAGTTAAAAGATTTTGGTTCTTTTATGCTATAAATAGACATAAAATGACAACAATGACACCAGCTTATCATGCTGAACAATATTCACCTGATGATAATAGATTTGATTTAAGACCATTCTTGATTAATCCAAGATTTCCATATGCAAGTAAAAAAATTGATGATATAGTAAAAATTATAAATGACAGACAAAAGGAAATCTTAAGTGTAGATTAATATATATACATTGTTATTTATTTATTTTCCCACCCCATTTTGGTATAATTCCTAAATCATTTTTCATAAATTTTTCTGGATACATTGTTTTTGTAATGAAATCATTAATACATAAAGATACTTGCATTGGTAAATCTTCATGAACAAAATGACCTAATTTTTCATTATTTCGAAATACGACCAATTGATATTTGCCTTGCATTTGACCAACCATTAATTCTTTATCTAAAGTTTCATGTGCTGCTAAGATTAGTAATTTCCCACCTTTGAAACTTAGAAAATTCTTAGATAATCCTTGAAACCATGTTGACCAATATTGTTCTGTAGTTTGTAGATCTGTTTTCCATGTCATGTCTTTTAGATTGAATAAATCAGGTACACTTAATTTAGCAGATTCATCATTGTATAGTAAGAAATTCATATGCCATTGTATAGCCTTTTCTATTGATGGAAAACTAATTGGTCTTTTTTTTATAAATTGTGGCATAGCATTCAATGATTGTACTGCTGTTTCTTCAACTATATCTAATAATATCAACCCTTTGATTAAATCATTTTGAAAAGTTTGAGTATGTTTTGCGAAAACAGCACCACCTAAAGAATGACCCATGAAAAATATTGATTTGGGATTGTAATCTTTGATAAATTGATTTAGTATAAAGTCAACATCTTTGACCAATGTATCTAGTGAATAATCTAGACTTGCTTTTGAATTCCCATGGTTTCTCATATCAAATAGAAGTACACCTACTTCATTAAAACGTGTAGATATCTCTCCAAATGTCATTGATGAAGATCCTGCTCCATGATGACAAAATAGTATATCTCCATTACCATCTTTCGGTGGTTTATAATAACATTGGAAACTGGAATTACCTTGATTATAAATTATAGATTTAAAATTCGATTTAAATTTTTCATATTTCGATATAATACCATCATCTAATTCTATTTGTTTATCTGTATCTTCAGATAACCCAATTTCAGCTTCTTTTTGTTTAATTCGTTTTAGAAAAGCCTTCTGTAGATCAGACATAATAAGATCTTGAATTTTTTTTTCACTTATGATTGATTTATCAAATCACTTCAAATGTATGGCCATAGCTACCTTTGTTGGTTACAAGGCATTACTCAACAATGAAACACCAGTAGCTTGTATCATTCAGGATTCCAAAACAGGTGATATAATCAGTATAGGGTATAATTATACAAATAAATCATTGAATGGAACACAACATGCTGAATTTATCGCATTACAACGATTTAATAATACCAAAATCAATTATAATGATTTGATCTTGTATGTTACAGTAGAGCCATGTATAATGTGTGCGTCATATCTAAGACAATTGGGTATTGGTAAGGTATATTTTGGTTGTGGTAATGATCGATTTGGTGGAACAGGAACCATATTATCAATACATAATGATCCAAAACTACCCAATGAACAATATGATAGTATATGTGGGATATGTAGAACTGAAGCTATACAATTATTACGTAATTTTTATATTCAAGAGAATGAATCAGCTCCAATACCAAAATTGAAAAAGAATAAAGATATTGAAAATAAATTATTCCCCATGAATCAATTCACAATAACAAAGCAAGAGTTTATAAATAACTTTGGTGATGAAAGGTTGACAATTTATCAAGATGGGAATTTAGAATTGACACCAATATTAGGAATGGGTTATGATATAAGTGATTTCTTATCATTACAGGAGTTGAAATCCATACCATATTTAGAATTGGAATTGGGCGAAATCAATCAACAACGATTGACAGATTTTAAAAGCTTATTTTTCGATATCAATTCAGATGGAACTGTAAATTATGATAAACCAATTTTAAAATATGAAAATATATAGACTATCATTTTTGAACTATTTTTTTCTTTTGCTGTAAACATGGATGATTCAGATGAAGAATATTTATCTGCTACGGTGGGGACAAGATCTCCTTCATCCAGGTTTTCATCAACGGTTCCAGAATCTCCACGGTCACGAGAAGGTGTTTCTACAAGAACAAGAGCAAGAAAAGGTGGTAACAATGATCGAATAAGTGATTTAAAAGGTGCAAATGGTTATTCTTGGGAAGATGAATATCAAAGATCATGGGATATAGTTAAAGATGATGATCAAATGGGGTCTGGATCATTTGAATCAATGGTACAACAAATCATTGAGAATCGAAAGAAGAAAATCATGAAGAATCCAAGTACACCATTTCAAAGAGGAATTATACGTACATTAGTAATTGTAATTGATGGATCAAGTTCAATGAGTGAAAAGGATTTAAGACCAACAAGATTGTCATTGAGTTTAAACTACGTAGTTGATTTTATCGTTGAATTTTTCGATCAAAATCCTATATCTCAATTGGGGATAATTTTGATGAGAAATGGTATTGCAAATTTAGTCAGTGAAGTATCAGGACTGCCTCAATATCATATTGATAAATTACGACAATTGAAAGCTCGACAACATAACAAGTTTGAACCAAAAGGTGATGCCTCATTACAAAATGCATTAGAAATGTCAAGATCATTATTAAAATTTAATTTTGGTACTACATCAAATAACACCAAAAATTCAAAAGAAGTTTTAATGATTTTTGGTTCATTATTCACAAGTGATCCTGGAGATATTCATAAAACAATACAAAATATGATTAAAGATGAAATCAAAGTTAGTATTATTGGTTTATCAGCTCAAGTTGCCATATGTCAAGAAATTGTAAATAGAACAAACCATGAACCAAAACAAACTAGATCAAAGCATTATGGTGTTATTTTAAATGAATCACATTTCAAAGAATTATTAATGGATTTCGTAACACCTTTGGCATTAACTGAAAAGGAAAAACAAACACAAGCATCTTTAAATGATGGAATACCAGTGATAAAAATGGGATTCCCATCAAAAGTACAACCAAATTTAACTTCAACAATTGGGAATAGTGATTATACAGTTGAATTCCCACAATTAAATGCATCATTTCCAACACAAGGATCAGATGAATCAAAAGAAGTTGTTGAAATAAATACAAATTCATCATTTCAAAATACAACAACTATAGGATTTCAATGTCCACAATGTAAAAGTAGAGTTACAAACCTACCTACAATCTGTCCTGTATGTGGATTAATGTTGATTTTATCAACTCATTTGGCTAGATCTTACCATCATTTAGTACCACTAGCTCCATATAAAGAAGTACCAGTTGCTGAATCTTATAAAAGTGAATATTGTTATGGATGTCAATTGAAATTCCCAAAAGGTGTAGAACCAGGTACAAACCAAAGTGTATTGGAAAGTATGATCAGTTCAAGGTATAGTTGTTTAAAATGTGAAAATGATTTTTGTATAAATTGTGATGTATTCGTTCATGAAACTTTACATAACTGTCCCGGTTGTGAAAATAGATAATATAAATTTACTGTCAAGATTTACACTTTTTACAATGTAACTATATATATTAAATTATTGACCCCAGGTACTACCACTTCCACCTCCCCATGTACTTTCATTACCAGTATCATTTCTCTTATAAGCTGATTGATTTCCTTTACCCCAGGATGAAGTGTTGCCTCTAGCACCACCCCATGTAGATGAATTACCTTTTGATGCACCACCCCAAGCAGATGTGTTACCTTTGTTACCACCCCAAGCAGATGTATTACCTTTATTACCACCCCAAGCAGATGTATTACCTCTATTACCACCCCAAGTAGAATTACCACCATTGGCTCCACCATAAACAGATGCATTTCCACCATAACTTGTAGCACCACCCCATGTAGATGCACCACCTGAAACAGCAGGAGTTTTACCTCCACCACCACCCCAAGTAGATTTACCACCCCACGCAGATGCAGCACCAACAGCCGGCGTTGTACCACCAGCCCACGCCGTTCTATTACCAGAATCAAAAGTATCATTATTGGAACTGTATGCAGGTGCATGTGGTTGTGAAAATCCATTATTTTGTTGTTGTTGATAATCATTTGCAGGTGCAGCACCTATAAACTTAAGATATGGTATAGCTTGACCTTTTAATAAGACATTTAAATTATTTTTGAGTACTTTGATTTTTTTACTCTTTGTATGTAATTCAATTCGGGCATATATGTCATCAGCTTCAGTTACTTTCCCTTTTAATCCTTTATATGTACCACTCGTTACTGCAACATCTTTGTATAATAATTTATCTCTTCCACCAACTCTTGTTTTCAAACCAGCTGTTATACCAACTGGATTTGGTAATTTCAAATTTGGATTCATTGATGATAAATCAGGTCCAACACCTCGTTTTGAATCCTTTGTAGATACAACATTCATTCTATTTGTTGCAAATATACCTAAATTTTCAACCAATTCATTTGATTTTATAAATAATGAATTTTTATATATATGTATTATTGGACCTTCTCTACCTTTTTCACCTAAAGTTTCTTTAACTGTATCACCAATCGATATACTATACCCATTTTTATCAGTTGATATTTGTTCATGACGTCTCAATTTAATCTTTGATGCTATACCAGATGGTCTAACATTAAGTACTCTTCCATCAGTTGTTAAAACTTCATATACATTCTTTTCTGCTTTAACAATAACACCAACATTTGATGCACTCAATTCAACTAAATCTTTTATATCATATTGACTATCCAATGCAGTATTTGATGATGCATCAGTTGCTTTAACTAAATAATTTGCAAATACTCGTACATCTTCTTTTGATTGATCACTAACCAACATTACAGAATCTCCATCAATTTTAATAACTAACCCTGTTTCATCTGAATGTTTACCTTCAACAATTCTTACATGATCACCTTCACTAAAAATTTTTCTTAAATCATTTGCAGGTACTGTTAATCTTTGATTTACAAATTTTGGATCTCCAGAATCAGTCACTTTAATTGTAATTTCAGATACAGATGCTTCAACAACTATACCTACGGTTTTAGCTTGTTCACCACGACGTATTTCCACTTTATCACCAGGTTGGAAAGCAGTTGATTTATTTGAACCATCAGCCAAACTTTTATTTTTTAAAGATGCAGCTATTGCAGCTAAATCTAAACCATCTTCTTCTGATCCAGTTTGAAATTTATCTAGTTCTTCTAATCTTGGTTGAACATCTTTTGTTTGAATATATTGTAATTTGAAATCTTTAAATAAAAACCCTTCAATATATTCATCACCTTTATAAATAAATGAACGTGATGTTGGACCCAATTGTAAATGTTCAGAATCATTTATTCTTGCTTCTTGTTCACTAAATAATCTTGATGGTGGTCTAATTTTAGATCTAATTTTCTTACCTGTTGTTGGATCAATTTCATCATTTTTACCATAATCCAATCTTGGAACTAATTTACATCTAACATCTAAACCATTTTCTGATAAATTATCAACTATAGCTAAATCACCTTTATATTTCCCTCTGGAAATACGTACATATATACCTGGTACAATTTCAACATCTGAAGATTTAACTTGTTTTAATAAATCAGGATATTCTTTAACTGGAACTAATAATTTATCTCTAAGAAATACATTAACCATCCCACTTAAAGCTTTATCAATTGCATCCGGTCTTTTAGCTTCTATATAAATATAACCTTTAAAAGCATCTCTTTGGAAAACAGTTAAAATATCCATTGGTGTTTTTTGTCTTTCTAATGTCCTTTTCTTCTCATATAATCTTCTTACCAATTCTTTTTCTCTTCCTGGTGTACACCTGATTGCATAAATTGATGGATCATTAATTGATGGCATTAATAATTTTTGTGATACAGTACCTGTAGTTGAAGTTTCACCACGATAAGCTTTATATGTCTTTTTATGTTTTTGTTTAAGATTCTCAGCTATTTGTTCAGCATTTTGTTCTTCTTCTTGTTGACGAAATCTATCATATTGTCTGTGTAATCTATCATCATTACGAGCTGGATCATTATCATCATGGGCATGGTCATCACTGATAAACTCTTCTCTTAATTCGGCATCATCATGTTCTTCATCGTCTTCATCTTCATCTTCATCATCAACTTCGGCTTCTATATCAAAAAATTGACCAGCTCCTTTTGGTTTCTTCCTTCTTCGACTTGAAACTGCTTCCTCTTCTTCTTCTTCTTCATCATCATCTTCATCATCATTATCCTCTTCGTCTTCTTGATTATTTTCTTCATCTTCCTCTTCTTCTTCCTTCACATCATCTCTAGTACGTTTTCTAACTTCTTGATTCTGTTGTGGTTCTTCTTCTCGTTCTAGTTCTTCTTCTTCTTCTTGTTCCTGCTCTGGTTCTTGTTCTTGCTCTTCATTGTCATGACCCTCTGCTGCTTTAAATTCCTCGTCAAAACTTAAATCATTTTCTTCTTGTTTCATCTGATCCTCCAGTTTTACATAATCTGAATTATCTGACATTATAAAATGATTTTTCAATATTTTATTTTATTTTGTTTCTTCAACATACACACAGAAAAACTATCACGAAAGTAGTGTACACGAGCCAGATCCTTTATTTATTACTATTATCATCTACATATATATGAACCAAATAATTTAATAATTTACCAACTGCATGGATATGCCACGGTATTAAATTAGCTAATTTATAACTTATTTTTTGTTTAACATCCAAATTATCAGGATCATTAACTCTAACTTTACCATCATATAATCTTGTACCCAAAATATCATTCAATACAATCATTTTCTTAAATTGTAATATTATAAGTTTCATTAAAACATCCAAATTCCAATAATTTGAACAGCTTAGTAAATTAATTTCAAATACTAAATATGTCTTTTTACAATTTTCAATATCCCATTCTTTTAATAAGTAACCAATTTTCATACCTGCTCTAGTTGGAGAATTGAATGATGGTAATGGTACTTTAGGTATTATTCCAAAGATATTCAGCTCATCCACGTTTTCTAATTGCATATCGGGTTCAATCTGAGTATTACCACTTGGTGTTGGTGTGACTAAATCTTGTGGTGATAAAAAATTGGCTGGTGCATTTAAAAACAGTTGTGGAGAATGAAATGCTAATCCATTTGGTGAAGTGACTAAATTAGCAGTTGTTATATTACTTGGTGATGGATTGTTCAAATATACATCTTTTTCAATTGGAGATTCATCTGGTTGGATCCAACAATCATTTGAAAATATTAATTTTGGTGTTTGATTAACTGATAATACAATTAATGAAATATCTTTTGATTTCACACTTAATCTTTTCCAATGAATCAATTCATCATCTGGAATAATACTATTGATTCTTGTAAGTACTAAAAATTTCTTACCACCATTATTACTTGTTGGTGTTTTACTATTCATTTCATCGATTAAATTTTTAAACAATTCAGTTGAAGTATTCCAAATATCATCGGTAATATCAGCTAAATTCCATCCATCATTCTGACGGAAAGTTTGACCATTATTAATTGTGTTTGAATTTGGATTCGATGTACAATACCATGATTTTGTAAATGTAACTAATCCTAATGGATCAGACCAAGCAGCTGCAAACCAATTTTTATCAATCAGTCGTTCATAAGCTAAGTGTAAGAATATATCATCATCAAAGCATTTCTCTGGCCCAGACCCCATGAATTTGAATTGTATTTTGCTTGGTGGTTCTTTAATAATGTTTGTGAAGATTGTATTCGGTATAAAATTTTTATCAATATTCACCGTTGGACATTGATTATATAAATTTTTTGAAATTTGACCATATTTATAATTACTGAAAATTTTTAAATTTATTTCATCATTCTTTTGTTTTAATATTAAATTTGATGGTATGATTTTTGTGAAAAATTGTACTAACATTAATTGATGCTTCATCAATGCAACTTTAAAATTACGGAATATCTTGCAAATTTGTAAATTTGAATTTAAACTTTTGTTAAAATTGACAAATAATAATAATAATGGACGATCAAATTCAAAATTATTTGTCTTATTAATTAAATCTAATCTTATCAATTCAACAATTGATGAGAGTTTTTTATTGACTTGGACATAATAATCATTATATGATTGATTCTCATCTTTATTTAATAATAATAATCCATTGAAAATAGGTTCTAAATCAGGTCTAGTTTCAACTGTAAATAAATTTAATCTTGTAATTTCACCAAGATTACATTCTTTATAATTATTAACCAATTGATCTAAAAAAGTATTTGCATAATTACAATCATAAGATTCTCCAATCATTAAAATTTGAAATTTTTTACTTTTCCCAATTGGCAGAAAATTAAGATATTTCCAAAAATCTAATCCTGAAGTATTTAAATTTACAATATTTCCATTTTTCAATACTCTTGATTTAATACTCGGTAATTTGAAATAATCTTCATTATTTTGCATTGTTAAATTCAAATTATTTATAGATTTGAAATATATTTGATAATTTTCTTCATTTTGATTCAAATTGTTTATTGATTCCCATTCAATTGTTTTTAAATTATTGTATTGTATTTTTGGATCCAGATCATCATCATTTGTTGTGATTTCATCTAGAAAACTTAATTGATTATCAAATTGATTTTCATATTCGAATTTTTTATAATCTTGTAAAAATTCAGATAATTTTACATTGTAACATAATGGGAAAACTTTTTGTAAATTTTCTGTAAATGAATATGATGGATTTTGAAATTCAATATTATCATCAGTTTCCACATTATAATTTTTTAAATCATGTATGTTATAATTCAAGCCCATATCGTATACAACATTTGGGGATAAATAACTAAGGAATTCTCTTAAATGTTCAATTTTAATAATCATTTCATTACTACTTGTGTTATCTAAATCTGTCTCCATAAAATCATCACTAATGGCAAATGTAGGTGGTCTCATCAATTTATCAGAATCTAAATTATTCATTATAAAAGTATCAGGTATAGAAGAAATGTTAACACTTCTAAGAATCAACGGTAAATAATTTTGAGCTTCATTTTGTTGCTTTGTTGGTGATTCAATCTTTGGTTCAACAGGTTTCATACCAGAAACCTTTTGTGGTTGTTGTTGTAATGGCATGTTTTCAAAAGAAACAGGTGACATTGAATATTGTTGCATATCAAATGCAGGTGAATCTGATTTAAATTTATCTGCTGAATTACCAATTGGTGAACCATATGCGCTATGCAGAACAGATAAGTTTTGTTTTGTAAATTTATCATTACCATTCAATACTTCATTGTTATTTGGAATCGATATATGACCACCAATATTATTTGAATCTTCAAACATGTTTAATTTCAATGGAGTCACATCTTTAAATACTTCTTCATCTGCATCACTTTCTTGTTCTTCATCTTCATCATCATCAGTCATCATGTTATGATCGTCATCACTAGAAGAAACAATAGCTTCCATTTGTAGACTCAATTTTTTGGAATCATCAGTTGTAAATGAAAGATCTTGTCCATTGACACTTGTAGCTCGTATTGATTTTCTTTTATCTTCTATATTTGAATCCTTTGAATTTTTATCAACATAAAATTTCCCTCCCAATCCATATTTTGTATCAATATCACTTTTTATTATTGGATTGAATAGGATTGGTGAAAATGCTGATTTCTGAGGCGGTAGGGCCAGTGATGGTTCTGATTGAGGAATATTATCTTGAGAAATTGAAGGTGATTTATTATTAGTTGTTGTTGGTGTAAATATAGTTGGTAAAGGAGCACCAGGATCATTATATTCTGGAGTTTCAAATTTTTTAATTGTCATTTGATTTTTTAAAATATCAATATATGATGGTTTTAATTCTTTCGGCAGTGGTGTAAAATTCTTTGGTGGTAATTCATTTTCTTTTTCATCAATTTTTGTTTCTTCATCTTCATCTTCATCTTCTTCTTCACCAAATAAATCATCTTCTTTAGATTCTACAACATTTGAATTCTCATCTTCTTCACTATCACCACCAAATAAATCATCAATTTTCATATCATCATTTTCTTCAGTCTTTTGTTGTTGGTCATTATTAAAAAAAGCATCTGAATTTTGTAAATTAAACAATTCAGTTGTTCCCATTGGTGTATTTATATTCAAATCTAGTGAACCCAAATCTCTTGGTACATCAGTTAAATGGCCAACAGAACCAACACCAGTTGAATGTACACTTGAAGCAGTAATCAGAGCATTGTTAGATTCCAGTTTTGGTTGTTTCTGTTGTTGTTCTTCCAATTGTTGTTGCTGTAGATTATTTGATATTTGAAAATCGATAAAATCTGATATTAAATTTACTAAATTTGATGAATTTTTATTTCCAACATGATGATGATTTATTTCTTCATATTTACCAAATTGTAATAAACATAGATTCCAAGGCCATAGTATAAATTTTTTATTTTCAACTAAATGAATAAATTTTGAAATCGTTGAAGTTTGATTATTCAAATGCTTTAAATTAGGAATTAGTTTAACCCATACTTTATCTTTTAAGTCATCTTCAATTCCAGTACATAATTTAATTAGATTATTCAATTTATTAAAATCAGCTTGTGGAGGAGTTTCAACTAAATTATTTTTAAAATTTGATGAATCAAATAAATGACACCTTATACCACTCGGTATTAAATATATCACAAATGCTAAATCCACCACATCTTGTTTTGGATATACAATTGATGAATCAAACAAATGTAAATTTTTTTCAATACATGATATTAATAAATCACCATTTGAAAATAAGATTGGATCAATACATAAAATTGTATAAATCTCTTCATTTGAATAAACACAATAATTTCCAAAGATTTTAATTGATCCATTTAATGATAAATTATACATAATCATTTTCTTTACAGCTTTTAAAAAGCTTAAATTTGCAAATGTTAAATAATTTTCATGTTCATTATTTGAATTGATTTTTGGAGGATTTGAAAACTTTTCACTTGATACTGAACTTTGATGTTTGATTTCCAAATTTGAATATATTTTAGTAAGATCTAATACATTTTGTTTATCAATTTGACCCAAGGTAAAATAATATAAATTTTTATTATAATAACTAATTAAAATTTTGGGGTTTTGATTTCGAATTTCTAATTCCAATTCTAGAATTTGTTGATCATTATTTAGTTTTGATGATAGTACTATGTAATTGATAGTATTTATATGAGCTAGTTTATAATAATGAGTGTTGATATTTGAAGCATTAGCTTCGGTCATAATGTTGAATAATTTGAATATGAATTAAAGCGAGAATAGTTATCAAAAAAATCAAGAATATGAGACATTTATGATACTGAACAAACTAGCCAATATGATAGAATGATTACTTAAAAGCCGTGTTGCTTGATAGCTAATAATAAAATAGTGAGATTAATTTAGAAGATGACTAAATGGACCAGTTTAAACAGAAAGTAACCAATTTTGAGCAGATAAAGAATGTAGACGCTTGAATCCATCCTCAATTATTCTATATATAACTCTCTACAATTTTAATCATTACAAATTAATCAAACTTTGATGGTATGATTTGGTTAACATATTTGGTAGAAGTTTTGTTGAAATTTGGAAATTTTATTTTGCAGCATTTTTCTCACGTTTTTACCACAAAATGTTTAATCAACAAGGACAAACCGAATCATCATCAATATTAATATTACCACATGAATTGATCGATGAAATTATCATGATCAGGTATAAGTTAGATGACAACAAGTTTACCAACATATTACCTTTTATACTTTGTTGTCAATCATTATATTTGAATCATATCAAATTGATTTACACGTTAAAAAATTTAACAATTAGTTTACCAATGAGATCAGGATCAATTTCAATGACTGGATTAGAATCATTAATTCAAAGATGTTATAAAAATGACATTATAACATGTAATTTAAATATAACGCCAAAATTAACTTATAGTAGAAATTTTTTAAATTCAATTTTAAATAATATTGATAAATTTTCAAATTTATATATCATTAATCTTACAATTAATTCATTAGAATATTTAGGTGGAATCTTATCATTTACAACCAATTTAAAACAATTATCAATAGTTTTAACTACAAATGTTAATTTTTCAACAATACCAATTGATATATCCCAAATCCCCAAATTTGAACTTGAAAGATTGAGTTTTGAAACTTTATATCCATTAAGTATTAAGAAACATAACGGTCCATTTCCAAAACTTTTACCGCTCATTAAAACTCCACCATTATATGCTTGGTTATCAATTAATGAAAACATCCCATTAGTTCATGAAAGTTCACCTGTTTATATTATAGTATCTATTTTGAGTCAAATCATTTCCAATTCAAGGAAATTAATAACTGCAATCATTTTAAAGAATTTACATCCAGTGTTTTTATTTCGTCAATTAGATAAATATTTCTTTCTGTTTAAAGAAGGATCCTTTGTAAAACCAGGAGATACTGATTTATATACATATAATTATTTCCCATGTTTACAACATTTACATGTTGATAATTCATATCTGTTAACAAATGATCTTTTATTGAAATTATTGGGACGTAATAAAAAATGGATGTTAATTAGTGAAAATATGTATTTACAAGAATGTGCAGTGATTGAATTGAATCCTAATGATCCAACTAAGTTACGGAAAGAAGTACTTAATAAATCAGATGAAGATGGACCAGATTTACTCAAATTTGTAAGAAATTTATAGTAAAAGGAAACAAAGAAAAAAAAATTGATCTGGATCCAAGTTTCCGTTGCTATAATCGGATTTAATTACCAAATTTTTTTAATATAAATATCCACAAATATTTCCCCAGTTTTCTTTCTCTCTTCTTCTTCTTTAACAACTTATTAATCATGTCACATCTTGGTTTTGAAAAAATTGAAAGAGATGTTAAACTTGCAATTCCAAACAAAAAGCAACCAACCCCACAATTGAATGTTAATTTACCAATTGATAATAACAAACCATTATCTAAATTTATATATGAATATGCTAAAGAGAAATTATCACCAGAAACATTGAATCATTCACTTAGAGTATATTTCTATAGTATTGCAATTATAAAAGATCAATTTCCAAATTGGACATTAGATTCTGAAATCTTATTTGTAACATGTTTATTACATGATATTGGTACAACAGATGAAAATTTACAAGCATCAAAATTATCATTTGAATTCTATGGTGGTATTATATCAAGAGAATTAATATTAAAACAATCAAATGGTGATAAAGAATTTGCTGATGGTGTTTGTGAAGCTATTATTAGACATCAAGATTTAGGTACAAGTGGATACATTACAACATTGGGATTAATCTTACAAATCAGTACTATTTTGGATAATGTTGGTTTAAATCTTGAATATATTCATCCAGATACAATTGATATCATTAATAAGACTTATAATAGATCTAATTGGACAACATGTTTTGCAAAAGTTATTGATAAAGAAAACAAGTTGAAACCATGGGGTCATACAAGTAGTTTAGGTGTAAATGATTTTAGAAATGATGTATTGAATAATAAAGTTAAATATGAAAAATTATAAAGTAGTAATTTATAGTTTGTGAATATATGAATGAATTAATTGGTATGAGTAATAGAGCGATGAGTTTATAAAACAATGGACCGAGAGGTGAACTCAATCATCCACCACATACGGCGTTCACATGGAGTTGAAATAAATGGCCCTGGCACGGTTCAAAATTTATTTTCACATTTTTTCAACTCTCTCTTATTTTTATTAAAGAAATACCACCACCACTCTATCAATTATTAAATAAATCATCAACAACATGTCTGAAATAGAAAATGCTCGTATGTATAATGGATATACAACTTTATTTAATCATTGGTTTCATTAATAATTGTACTAACATTCATCCAAAGCTATATTAAAAGCATCAGATTTATCAGAAGAAATACAAACTAAAATATTTGAGTTATCATCACAAGCTATATTAAATTATAACATTGAAAAAGACATTGCTTCATTTTTAAAGAAAGAATTGGATCAAATTTATGGTCCAACTTGGCATGTAATTGTTGGTAAACTGTTTGGTTCTTATGTTACTCATGAACAAGGTTATTTCATTTACTTTTATATTGGAGAATTAGCTTTTCTATTATTTAAAAGTGGTTAATATACATTAATATATATTGTCTATCTGTTTCTGCATAATCTTTATTCTTGATATTTCTCTTCTTGACCTCCAAATAATGTATATACTGGTGCTGATAATTTATCTCTACCTTTTAAGAAATCCAATTCCATTACAAATAAATATTGAATAATTTCACCTTGTAATTTCTTTGTTAATTCACCAGCTGCATATGCTGAACCACCAGTTGCTAAAATATCATCAACAATTATAACTTTTGAACCTGGTGGAAATACATCTTGTTGTACTTCAAATTTATCAGAACCATATTCTTTTTGAAATTCAACTTGAAATGTTTTACCTGGTAATTTACCTGGTTTTCTAATTGGTATAAAACCAGCATTTAAAGCCAATGCTAAAGTAGGACCAAATAAAAACCCTCTACTTTCTAATCCAATGACATAATCAACTTTAGCATCATTCAAATGTAATTTGAAAGCTTTAATCAATTTATTAAATAAATCTGGTTTTTGAAATAATGGTAAAAAATCTTCAAATAAAATTCCCTTTTGTGGGAAATCAGGATATTGTTTTAAATTTGATTTCAATTCTTTAGCCAATTGACTAATCTCTTTAACTCTATCAGACATTGTTGTTGTTATATAATTTATTAATTAATCAATCAATCAATGGTTAAATTAACTCTTGTAATAGGTGTCAAAAAAAATTTAAACAATAGAAATGCTTCGCATGTGGTAAATTGCACAAAAACTGTGGTTGGATTTGTCGCATTTATATTTAGTGTCGCGTCATTAAAGAATAAAATCAAATCGCGTTAGATTTATTTATTGATACACGTAATACAGAATTATATTATCAGTTGATGACTTCTGATCAGACTAAGGGGTTGTATGAAGATATGAATATGCTGTATCCAGCTACTCCCAAGTATATCAATCCTAAAAGTTCTGTATCAACACCATATGATTTAGATGATTATTCAGGTGATCAAAGACGAAAATCTGCTGCTTCAAATAAAAGTAATAATTCTACAACCAATAATTCACCATCAAAAAAATCGCCATCAAAGAATTATAAACATCAAGTTGAGAATTGGAGAACTTCACCGCTGAAACTTAATACAAAGCGACAATTTAAAAATGAAGAGATGAATTTAAATCAAGAAAAATTGCAACAATCAGAAATTGAAATTCAACGATTAAAAAATGAACTTCAAGCACTGAAGATTTTACAAACTGAAAAGATACAAGATGATATCAAATTGAAAGAAGAAATAAGAAATTTAAAAAATGAAATGAAACAAATGAAGATTAATTATGAAAGAGAGATTGATGATTTAAAAAGAAACTACAAAGTTGATAACAGAGACAATCACGAAGATAAGTTCGATAGCAAACTTTTAATTGAAATTTTACATTTAAAGACGAAATTACAAAAATATTATGATCTTCATCAAGAATGTAAAAGGGATCATTTAGGTAAAGATGTACGATATGAATTTGTAAACGAACCCAAATCTCGAGAAAGACATACAATAGACGAACATAAATATAAAGACAATGTGAATATTAGAGATGCATTTATTAATAATGAACCACCTTCAAAACATAATATCAATTCAACTCCAAGTGAATCAAACCCTAATGTCAATACAACAAATCAATACCCAACAGATATAAAAACTTCACATCAAGTACCAGTTCAATCATTACCTTTAAAGACAAAAGTATCATTTACATCTGATGAAGAAAATCAAATTAATCAAGAACCAAATCGAAAAAGTTTTTCACAAGATGATATTTCAATAATTAAAGATTCATTTGATGCAATTCAAAATGTATTGATTGGTAATCTACCACAGAATCAATCAAAAAAATACTCAACCCCAAATTCTATCAATTACCCTTCAAATAGAAATGTTGAAAATAAAAAGCCCAAGCAATATATATTGGACTGTTTTTGTGATGGTCCACACAAAGAAATAAAATGTGAAAGTTGTTTTGAAAAAGACAACATTACAAAGTCTAAGTTTGCAAAATTTTTAGGTTAGGTTTAAATAATGCTAATAATGAATATACATGAAATCTAAGTAACAATATGTTAAATGTAACTAGTTGTAAGCTTTTGAAATATTGAATATGAATCATTATAAAGTTCAATGGCTAGTCGTATCATTGAAAAAGTTGAACTGTATATTTAGATACTGATCAATGATAATCAATAACCAGAGTAGGTTGTACAACAAATATGGTTGATTAACAAAATATGATTAGAAATCGACTTAGAGAATTTTAAATTTGTAACCAACATCTTGTTTAGTTTTGGTTATAGCATCTTATAATGATTAAAAATATTGTTTTGTATAGTTATGCTTGAATAATGATTGTGTATCAAATATTACACCAATTTATATGATTTCATGAACGAAATACCAGTTACTTGGCTCAACTATTTTACAAATGTAAGAGTCGATGACAGATCAGAATAAAAAACCAGTAACATAATTTGACCCAATTTGATGAAGTTTAGCTGTCTTTAAACTTGTTTGTATAAAACAACATTTTTTGCACCCAAACACTAAGAGCAAAGCTACAAAATGTAATTTTAAAAATTATACTACTCTTGACGTTTCAGTGTTTAAAGTATGTTGTCTGTTTATCATATAGTCTCTTGATCAGAATAGTTTCCAGCCATTGTACTTTTGCAGTCCAGCTCAAAAGAACTGTTTAATAAATTCATGAAAGTCTACTGTTGTATTCAACATAACAAAAACTGAAAAACTCGGTTCATATAATTGTTGCATTAAGTATATTTCAGATTACTGACCAAAAATAATTGATTATTTGCATGCTTTAGTCCTTATAAAATTTACTGACCCATGGTGAGTCATGCAGACTTCGAAAGGTTAACATGACAACTTTGATACTAATCAATAATAATTTAATGGACAAACAAACGAGAATTAGTTAATAGCTTCATAAAATTTGGAACTCCGAAGATTCAATGAGATAAGCGATAAAATTAGTACGGCTCAAATGGAATCTAATCATAATTCAAATTGCTATTTCAAAATAAATGATCAAATGTCAAATTATAAATAAGAGATCTATAATATAAGTTTAACTAATTATTTCAATCATCATGTTTAGAAATAAACCTAATTTAGTAGTTGGCTGCGAAATTGAAAATAAAAATAACAAAAACAAGTGGTAGCAAATTTTGGTCTATTTATTTAAAAAAAATTTTTAACGCGTGGTACCACAAAGAACGAAAAAAATCAACCGACGACGCCTAACCAAAATTTACTTTACTCAAAACACCAAATAATTAAGGATAAAATTATCACCACAGTAACATTGTTCTTGTGTCTGTGCTTCTGTGCCTGTCTGAAATTTAAATTAGTTGTAGATCACGTAGTAAAATAGATAGAATTTAATATGAATTGAATCATCTCAATTTAAGATTTAGAAATGAGGTTATGAGATTTATGTCATGGAAGGAAATTTCAAGTAGAAGAACAAACAATATCATAAATACTTATGCTAAATTACGATACGAAGGAAAGTTAGATTTAGAGCTTAAGTCTGGCTTAAACGGCGTGCAAGTTAAAATCTTAAATTGACATGGTTAATAATTTATCAACATGAAAATTTCCTATTTAGTCTTAAATATTGAATTGCTTTATTTATTATTTTAGTTTTGTTTATGTTTTATCATGTTTCTTATATTTTTGATTTGTAACGTTGTTTGTTAAAACCTAATACAATTCACAGCAATTGTTTATGTAGATTCACAAAACAATATCTTACCGCGCCATGCCTTGCGTGAATTGATAATTAATCCCGTATCTTTAAATTCTAGATGTTGTATTTGACTGATTAACTAATCTACTATTCTGTTGTTACATCGAGAGATTGCTTTCAAAGCTGAGAAAAATTTCATATTTCATAATTTTAGTTGATGTTATTATGGTTGTTTAAGAATTTCATTGATTATTTATATTTTAATTGTTTTGGGGAATTTCGTATTATTTTTTTTTTTTTTTTCTTTTAAAATTTTCATGTTTCTGTGCTTTGTGTGTTGTTTGTAATATGTAACTCAGAATCTTGTCTCTTGGTGATAGTGATGATGATGATGACGGTGGTGTTTTTGTATGAGTTTTCTATTAAGTTTAAGGTGTTTTTTTTATTATTTTATTTTCCATTTTTGTGATTGCAAAACAACAAGAGAGGAAAGAAATAAACCTTAATTTTTATATCACACTTGTTTCATCTTTTCATTTTGGTCATATTAACTACTGATTGAATACTTGACTACGGTTTTGTTTACTTTCAAGTGTTTTTTCAGTGTTTTTAGTGTTTCATTTTACCTTCAATTTACTCTAAATCTTTGGTTAATTGTTTTTTTTTTTTTAAATATTTAATTTTTATTTTTAGTTTTTTTTTTTTTTTTTTTTATTTTATTTTGATTCTCGTTAATTTTTATTATTAACATTTTATATCATTTTCATATTACAATATTTCATCTTCATTTCATTCAACAACCATTCACTATTACTACCACCAGTGCTATCACCACTAATACCACCTCTTCAACATACTCATTGCATTAGGATATTCATTTCAACATTTAAATCCAATTTATACCAATTTTGTTCCTCCCCCCATTTTGCATTTTTTTTATCCTCAACAATTTTAGTTTAATTGTAGTACAACTAAATCTTATTTAATATCACTTTATATCAACTACAACCATACCATATAACTTAATAATGCCACAAGTATCAAATACAAATAATGAAAATGATTATAAACTAACTAAAACCAAGATTATACAACAAGAACTGCATCAATCTATAACAACAACCACCAATATACAACTAACATCATCAACAACAACAAATCAAAAGTTACAAGAACCATTTCATTCAAAACCATCTTCTCAACCACATTCAGAAACACAATTTCAACTGCAATTGAGTTCACAAATCTCACAAACATCATCTTCATCACAAACAGAACAAAAACAAACACGTCAATATTTGGCTGATGTTTCAAATCAATTCGTTACAAATAATAATAATGGTAATAATATAGTAAATCCAAAGAGAAGAAAATCAACTGTTGGAGAATTGGCTCCCATAATTCCACATCGTAGACAAATACCCATAGCAACAGATAATGATCAACAAACTTCAACAAATTTCACAAATACATCTTCAAGATTACCAAAGAAAAGACAAGCAACAGAATCATCAACTAATTTAGTAGAGAAATTAAAAATACCCAATAATCAATCAACTATTAATGAAGAATCATACCATAAAAAAACAAAATTAATAGATTATGAATGGCAAGATTTAGATGAAGAAGATCATGACGATCCTTTAATGGCAAGTGAATATGTCAATGATATCTTTCAATATTTCTATGAATCTGAAACTAGAATGTTACCTGATTCATCATATTTATATAAACAAAAACAATTAAAACCTAAAATGAGATCCATCTTGGTAGATTGGTTAGTTGAAATGCATTTAAAATTTAGATTATTACCTGAAAGTTTATTCTTAGCAATTAATATAATGGATAGGTTTATGTCAATTGAAACTGTACAAATTGATAAATTACAATTATTAGCAACTGGATCATTATTTATTGCAGCCAAATATGAAGAAGTCTTTTCACCATCAGTTAAAAATTATGCATTTTTCACCGATGGTTCATATACTGAAGATGAAATCTTACAAGCTGAAAAATATATTTTAACAACATTAAATTTTGATTTAAATTATCCAAATCCAATGAATTTTTTAAGAAGAATATCAAAAGCTGATGATTATGATGTTCAATCAAGAACTTTAGGAAAATATTTATTGGAAATAACTATAATAGATTATAAATTTATTGGTATGAAACCTTCATTATGTTGTGCAAGTGCAATGTATTTATCAAGATTAATACTTGAAAAAACACCAGTTTGGAATGGGAATCTAATCCATTATTCAGGTGGTTATAGAATAAATGATATGAAATTATGTATTGAATTAATGTTTCAATATTTAATATCACCAATTGAACATGATGAATTTTTTAAGAAATATGCAATGAGAAAATTTATGAAAGCAAGTACATTATGTCGAAATTGGGCTAAGAAATTTCATAATGAAGGTAAAGATTTATTTGATGAAAGTTTATCTACTCATCGATTAACGATTGAGGAAGAAGATGAAGAAGAAGTAAAAGGTAATGTTGAGGAATGATTATATTAATATTTTTGCATCTTGTATACTAATTAAAAAATAATATACATAATAATTTAAGTCAATTTTGCAATCACGTAAAATATAACCAAACGCGTAAAATTAAAAATTTAATGCGAAAAATAAACAACTGATAATTAAGTATGTTTCATGGAGGTTCTTATTTGATTATAAAGTCAAACCACTTAAATGGCGATGAAGCAGAAGAGTTGTCATCATTGTTGAAAGGTAACAATGCTACCAGTGTTTATATCAAGGATGAACATGATCAAAGTATAAATTATATGAATCCAACAATTATAACCAATATCATCACTGCAACAAATCATATTAATTTTATTGAATATTCAGATGCAAAATTGTCAATGATTCCAATAACAGATCAGAATTGGATTCATGATTGTTTAAAATCAAATAAGTTACAAAATTTCAGACCATATAACCCTGATCCATCATATTTTTTCAAAGATGTTATTGTATGTTGTTCAGATAATTTACCACAAGGAGATAAAGAATTGATTTATGGTGCAGTAAAAGCATTTGGTGGTAATTATTTAGACGCTTTAACCAAATATACTACTCATTTAATATCTATGGATTTAAATAATGAAAAGGCAATTATTGCATCAAGTATAATTCCAAATCCAAATGAGTTTGTTCTGCCAATTAAAGTAGTTTTACCACATTGGATTGATCATTGTATAACCCTAGGGAAGAAAATAGATACAGATCCATACATTGTCAATGATGAAACTAATGTAGATACATTAGCAACAAATTTAACAAATAAAATCACAACTGAATTAGGCCATTTAGAAGATTCTTTACCATTGAATATTAATGATAGTCAAGAAGAAGATTGTAAATTCATTAAAGGTAAACGATTTTTTATAAGTCCTGATTTTAATTTATCACAACGATTATCAAATTCAATTATCATGATAATTAAACGATATGGAGGAATTATACAATCAAAATTTGATGTTACCACAATTGACATTTATTTAGGTAAATTTCGATGTGGAGAATATTACGAAAAGGCTTCTGCAACTAAAGATATAATTGTTGGTAATTTACAATGGTTATATTCAATAATTGTTAATAAAGAATGGTGTTTACCAATAAATTCAAATATTTTAAATTATCCAATACCAAATAAACCAATACCAGAATTTAAAAATTCAAAAATTTCAATATCAAATTATTCAGGTGATTCAAGAAATTATTTAACTAAATTAATATCAATCTTGGGTGGTCAATTCACAAAGACATTATGTAGAGAGAATGATTTTTTAATATGTGCTAAACCAGAAGGTAAAAAATATGATGCTGCAAGACATAAATGGATAAATCCATATGGAGAATCAGAAATTAAAATTGTTAATCATTTATGGTTGGAAGATTGTTTTGTAATGGGTAGTAAATTAGATGAAAATTTAAGTAAATATAAAAATTTTGGTAATGAGAAATTAGGTATGGAACCATTAATTGGGAAAGTTAAATTAAATGAAAATGTATTGAAAAAATGGTATATTGATGAAGAAGATAAATTTCAAGATTTGAATTTAACAAGTAATATAGATGATAGTATGAGTGAAGATGAAAATACTCAAAGGAAACTGCAACCACAAGTTTTACAAACTCCAATTGAAGAGAAAGAACAAGATGAGACTCAATTTAGTAGTGATAGTGAAGAAGAACAACAAGAAGAACAAGTTAAATCTCATCCAAAACCGACATCTTCACAAATTAAAGATGTACAACAAGAAGCACATAAGGAATTATCTCAATATATAAATTCATCACCATTTAGAACTGAACTATCATCAAATATCAATCCATCTTTGCAAGAAGTGAACTCACAATCAAATGTTAAAGATGAAACATTATTAAATAAGAACCTACCATCATCACTACCAAGCGAACCAATAAAAGAACAAGAACCTAAAAATCAAGAACAAGAACATAAGAATCAATCACAATCAGAGGTAAAGGCTACAACACCAGAAGTAAAAGCTACAACACCAGAGGTAAAAGCTACAACACCAGAGGTCACAGTAGCTTCTCAATCTTTCAAAAGTGATCCAGCAGATGCTTTAACACCAAGGTATGGTGGTAGATCAGCAGCTAAAAAAGCAGCATTGAAACTACATGATAATATGTCAGATTTAAATGAATATCAACAAATGAAGAAATCATCTAAAAAAATGCAAAGTTATCTTGACAACTTAGAGAATCAAAAATCAAATAAACGTAAAAATGAAGATAGTTTATCAGAAAATAAAGTACAAAAACAATACCATATCATTGCAATTATGACAGGTTGTGAATCTGAAATTGAATTATCAAGTAATGAAGTTACAAAATTGAAAAATTCAGGTATAATTTTACTTGATGATTTAAATTCAAAAAAATGTCCAAATACTTTATTTGCACCTAAATTATTAAGAACAGAGAAATTTTTAAGAAGTTTAAGTAAAGTTGATAAAATTATACATCCAAAATATTTAATTGATTATCTAGCTAATCAAGAAAATACAATTAATATAGATGATTATAAATTAGAAAAATTTGATGAATCAATATTAAATGAAATGAATTTTAATAATTTTATAAATCAAGGATCTATATTTAAAAATTTTAATTTTAATTTATCTATAAATTTAAATGGTGGTGTAAATGTTATATCAAGAATTTTAAAAGATCATGGTATGGAAAATTTCAAAGAAATTAAACCAACTAGTAAATTTAAAAATTTAGCTATACAAACACAATTTAATAATGAAGAAATTTCAATTTTAATTGCAAATAAAACTAAAGATGTTAAATTAATAAATCAATTTAAAAAGCAAATTGAAAATTGTATAATATTAGAATGGAATTGGTGTGTTAAATCAATATTTCAAATGAAAGTACAAGAATTTGATCAATATAAATTATAAATATACAAATATTATAATTCATTTTATAATTTATTTATTGTAATATACAAAACTATTTTTTTGAACAACTCCCACCTATTGTTTTCTTTAAATATCTATCAAACTAGGCCCGTCGTTACCATTACGAGGTTGTTGTTGATTACCAAACCCGTACCCCGTATAAGCTGCATTTATCGGTTGTTGTTGCTGTTGTTGTGGTTGTTGTTGCTGTTGTTGTGGTTGTTGTTGTTGTTGATAACCAATACCTGTATTCAAAAAGGGATTCCCTGTTGCATTTGAACTAATTCTATGTCCTTGATCTCCAGTTTGTTGTCTATACCCTGTACCACTTGAATTTATAAAATTTTGAGTTTTTGTATGTTGATGAGGAATTCTACTTGCACCAGTATTACCAAAAGTATCCAATCCTGTACCTTGAGATAATAAATCGTTTAATTCATGTGTATCATTATACCTTGATGATGAAGTATTTTGAGATTTCAATGGTGTTGTTGGTTGAGTGAAAAATTGTGGTTGTTGTTGTTGTTGTTGTTGTTGTTGGGTGGCTAATGAATTCAAAGTTTGTGATTGTTGTGGTGGTTCTGGTTTTGAATCTGTCAATGCAAATGGATTATTTGATCCTGTTTTCAATGGTTGTAATGGTTCTTGAGATTGTTGTTGTTGTTGTTGTTGTTGGGGGAAACCTGTGAATTGATTAGCTTGGAATTGCGGTTGCGGCTGTTGATAATATTGTTGTTGATTATAAAGTCCTGTATCCATTGGGTTCTGTATTGGATTACCAAACATATCATATTGTTGAAATGGTTGTTGATAATATTGTTGTTGTTGTTGTGGTTGGTAATACCCAGTGGCTATATAATACTGTTGTTGTTGTTGTTGGGGTTGTTCATCATTTAAATCTAACAAGTTATTATTTTGCTTTCTCATTTCTTCTTCTTCCAATGACAATTTTATTGCAGCTTCTAAATCAGGATCATTTTCTTCTTGTCTATTTCTACTTGTTTCTTCTTCAGCTGTAATTCTTGATAATTCTAATGCTTTTTGTAAATCTGCATCATAAGGTTCATCATTATTTCTATTTCTTTCTCTTCTTTTATTTCTTCTACGTTCAAAATCTTCATCATCTAATTCTTCATCAAAATTTCCATTCTTTTTACCTCGTTTAGCTTGTGATCTTTCAAGTCTTAATCTTTCATCATCTCTAAGTAATGAAACTAATTCTTTTGCTTTAACTCTAATTATTGCACCTTGATCATTATTATATTCATCAAGATGAATAAATTCTCTCAATGTTTTAATAATATATATATTATCTTTTGCCCATAATACACATTTATCAGAACCATATCGAACTAAATAATCCAATACTGTTAATGATTTAGCAACATGTCTCCAATTTTTACCTTTATCATTTAATCTTCTATCCAACATATCCATAACTTCCATGAATTTAGTTTGTGATTGATATGTATAACTGGCTATATCTTCCATATCAAATGTAGTTGGTCCTGTTGGATCATTAGATGTTGCATTTCTAACTAATACTTGTGAAGATGGATATCCACCAGCAACATTCTTGATCGAACGTACAATTTTGGACATTATGAAATATTTATGATACTATTGACAAACAATTCTAATTAAAATAGGATTGATTTATTGAAAATTGATTACTATGGAAGGTTAATTAATCACACAAATGGTTATTTAAAGTGAGATAATTTAATTTATGAATTTGTGACGAAAATGGAGATTTTCATCCAAACGGAAAAAAAGTTGACTGACTGAAAATTATTAATCTTATTGGGAAAGACACACGACCGTATTATCAGATTGCTACCTTTATCTATAAGTTATACAAACTGATAAACAATGATAATGAAGAAAGTATATTTTAAAAAATTACTTGAATAGAATTACTTTGGAAGTTGTTGTTAATTATTTGGTATATAATTGTAATTTTGGTATGGAAATATTGCCTCAGGATATACTTTTTTAAACTGATACGAGATTGAACTTTGGAAGTCATGGAAAGCTCATTCTTGTACTTATAGAGATCAAAAAGGAAGTATTAATAAGCTATGGAGTATACGGAGCTGACTAGACTTATCATAAATTTAGAAAAACACTTGTTTGAATTAAACTTTGACAGTTTAGACATTACCCCTTTATTTAAAACTCAAATAAAAATTGGTCTTATCGTGTGCATTCAGTAAAACAAAGTATGTTTAGGATTGTCATAATTTAATTACATAGCCTTGGGATTAAATTTAACTATTACAGAAATTGTTAAATTTGAAAGTTTTCAAAATTTGAAAGTTGAAATACTTTATCTAGCACGATGAAAAAGGCTTTTATGACTAATCTTTACAAAACAGTTTATAATTCTCAGTAGTGATTAAAATTTTACATCATAACTTTGAGTTTGTCGTATCTGCCAAGTATTTGATATTTTAGAGAGGCGAAGTCAAAAATAAACCTAGATTTTAAAAGCTTCAAAAATAGATAAATTCGAATAAATCTAATTGTAGTCAATCAAATATATCTACTAATTGAGTACGAATTCATGAACATGTTTGAGTTAAAGTCAAATTGTGGCTCATAACCAAGTATGCCTTAACAAAGCACAAAACAATTCAACAACTTTAAATCTTTACAAGTTCCCTTAGACTTTCCTCACATCAAGTTTATCAGAATATCATCTTTGAATTAAATTCAATAATGCGAAGTATGTTGTTTGGTATAATATTTTTTGGTTGCAAAATTCTGAATGCTCATTTTTTACAGGAAAAAAATATTTCAAAATGGTTGCAAAAAAACTAATGATAAATTAAACTTCGCAACTTCTCATTTTCATTCAATCAATCAGTTTTCAATCAACTGAATTAATTTTGAACTTATTTTACTTATTTAAAACTTGTATTTGTTTAAATTCATATAGATTTAATTTTCCCACATCACGTGATAAAAAAAAATAAAACAATATATTTTTTTTATGAAACAGTGAGGAGTGTAATTGTGATCAAAAAAATAGAAAATTGTTGATTCTAAATAATTTTTCTTTTTCTACCTCATCTGAAAGTTGCCTTCTATTAATCAATCACAGTTATCAATTCAAAGTTTATTGACATCAAGCATTTAAAGTTTGTTGAGTTATAAATATCAAGTGATCAAAGAAATAGAAGAGAAAAAAGTATTAATCTCAATATATTTTTCAATTACAAGTACCAATTTGGTTGTTTAAGATTTCGCAGTGAGAAAAAAAATTTAAGAAATCTGTTTAAGTTATTTCCACAGATTCAAATCAATTTATAACTTTAAAATTACATAGGAACTAGTTAGTTCATAAGGAAATTATAGATTAGAAACAAGTTTTGAGTTAAGATGATGAGAACAGATATAAGAAGATGCCGTCGTTGTAAGAGGAAAAGATTGGATGATGAACCATTAGAAGTAAAACAATATAAAACATGTGCCAAATGTAGGATAATAGAACGGAACAAGAAGAATTCAAGGAAACCTTTGGCTGAAGAAACAATGTTGTATGGATTGAAACAATTTCGTGAGCAAGCATCAACTGAGAATTATATTGAAGAAGAAGGATTATTAAAAGATGAATTTTTTAAAAGGTATCATAATAAGCCATTTAATTATGCTCGTGAGATTGCAAAAGTTTTGAATAATCCAAATTATGTACCCCCAGTGATTATAAGTAATAGTAATGAAACAATTGTACCTAATGTCAGTACATCACCAGGTCCTAAATATCAATTGACTTTAAGACCAGTTGATTCAATAAGTTCAGCATCTCAAGCATCATCTGATCGAATCACAAGGAAACGAGTACAACAAACACATCAGCAACAACAACCACCATCATTGCTTCAACCACAACCTATACAAACATTCAATCAACCACAAGTATCCATACCTGAACGTCAACCATATTCATATGATCAACAATACAATCATCAAAGAAATTTACATCAACAATTAACAGGATCATTCAATGCTCATGAAGAAGAAGAGAAATTTTTTCAACAATTATCAAATTTAGGTAATGAAACTAGTGATAAATCAATAACTGATCCTTATGAATTTGAAAATGTATATGATGATTTTGGAGAATATTTAATTAGGATTTTAAAACACAGAATTGAAGGTATAGATACCAAAAATTTAGTTTATTTAAAAGAATTTTCAAAAGATACAACTGAAAATTTATCACAATATGATGGTAAAAATATTCATTCAAACACTATGCCAACTAATTTACGATTAAATGATAAACAAATTAGAGAAAATTTATTAAATAATTTAAAATCTACATTTATTGATTTAATAATTGGTATAAATAATTTAGAATATAATTTAAAATCATCAAATATTAATAAATTTTCAAATTGTATAACAAGTATTTATGAAATGAGTTTAATATCAAATAATGGGAAAAATATGATTAAAAATTCAACAATAAGTTTAGAATTTAATAAAAGTTTTAATGTATTAATTATAAAATTTAATCATTCAAATTATAGATCAAGTGAAATTGAATATTCAAATGATTTTAAAAATAAAGTTAATGATATATATTTAAAATTATTATATGAAAAATCATTACCTGGATCATTATTATATGAAATGAAATTAGGTTATGATTTAAATACAGCAAATTTAGTTTATGATAGAATTCTATCTTGTTCAGATATATATGATGAAAATTTACAAGAATTTTTAAAAAATTTAAATAAAGATCAATTTATTGCTGATTTTATAAATTTTGATAAATTTTTTAAATTAGATAAAAATAAATTTGATGAAAAAGTTATAAATGGAGTTGGAAATGGAAGTGAGATATTGAAACAGAATGAAGATGTTGAAATGGAAGAAGAATCTGATGATGAACAACAAGAAGATGGCGATGATGAAGAATTTGTAGAAGAACCAGAAGATGAAGAAGAACCAGAAGAAGAAGAAGAAGAGGAAGAGAAAGATGGGAATTTTGATGATGGTAGTGATGAGAATATGATGGATATTGATTCAAAACCAGTTGAAATTGAAACAATCAATATTGCAAAAGAATCAACTGCAGAAGTATTGGATCCAGTACTTAAATCATGATTAAATTACATTAAATTTTGTATAGTTAGTATATAGTTTGAAAGAACAAATTCATAATTCAGAGAGCTTGTAGAAATTATAATCTATAATACAGATATACACTACCTAAAAAACTTACGTAATAATCTGTAAATTATTACATAATATTGTTAGTAATACACTACCAATTTTGGTTGAGTGGGCTGACGTTACACAAAAAGACTCTTGGTTAAAAAAAGTATCTATGACATGGTTCGAATCTATCTGTAATCACAACTTCAAAAACTTGTTTAATGCTTTAAATTATACAATTCAGTTATGGAAACATATCAACAATTATTATAAAAGTGTTTTATACTTGAATTAAATGATGATTGTTTGTAATTTATCAATTAATCTCATTTACAATTATTTTGTATTTTGCAGCTTGAAATTTCAAAAATTCAGAAATTACCCAAGAGTGGTTGTTTATTTGTAAATAAAAGCGTAATAAGTTTGGAATGCTTAATTGAAATCAGTTACATAGTGTTCTATACATAGTAGATATTCTCATGAGTATCTGATATTGAAATCTACTTCATTAGGTTCATAATTGTTTTCAAACATTATATTCCTCTCATACTTATATCAATTAGAACCGTTGACAGAACATAATAAAGTGTCTCCTTTATTTATCTACTACTTTTCTTTTCCTAAAGTTTCAATTTTTGCTTGAAATTAGAATTTAACAAATATCATTAATTGTAATTCATTTTAAATTTGATTATAAGCTTATTATTTGGATTAAACAGAGAATGTTTGTTTATGTACATACGTTATTTCGTAATTTGATTTATATTTGACCACTCATTATGCTTTTGGTTTGATTTTCTTATATTCATCAATCAAATGAGATAGAATGTTATGAGAATGAATTCTAATTTTTATGCAATGTATCATAAAATTATAAAAAAATTAAATAATCAGATTCATCAAATAACCGCTGAAGAATTTAAAAATTTAACCAATTATAATTTAATAAAAATTACAGTAGTGTCCATGATGCAAAACCCATGAAGTTAAAATTTAAAGCCCTTTTTAAATTCAAACACGGCATCAATGAAGTTCTATACTTAACAAACCATTTTATCACTTACTCATATGGACTATTGTTGGTTCAAGAGAGTTTGAACTTGACATATTATATTTTTAGTTTTCTCTGCCAAGGCAAACCAAAGTTTTAAAATTTAAGCGGTTAAAAATCAATGTATCAAATCAAATGGAAATGAGTTTAAACATGGAAGATTACACAAACTGGAAACCAGCCAATAACAATCAGAGAATCCAACTAATAAATTAAAACCATTCGATATGTCTAATTGGTATAATGTACATTAACTTAAAATTTAAATTAATTTTTTTTTTATCTTTTCCATCTTTCATAATTTATATATTCTCTCATCTTTCTTTTCTTCAATCTTTAACTTTCAAACTTCATCTTTATAATGGTATCTTTCAAATCATTAATCGTCTTAACTACAATTTCAATCTCAGTTAATTGTTTTAGTTTATTACATGATTTAGAAGGTTTTGCAATTTTACCTCCAACAAATTTAGTTTTAGATCATCTTAAAAATATTGGTAAATCAGATTCAACTCATCATTATGATGTTGTAAATACTATCCATGAAGATAATGGAGAAGTTATTCAAGTTAATGTTCATACTCATGAAATTAAAAAAACTGGTAAATTTAAATTAAATTATGATAATTCATGTTATAACAATGAAGAGAAGAGAAATTTATTTATTAGAACAATTGAAGATTCAAATTTAAATCAATGTTTTAATGAAGAATATGAAATGGAAACAAGTCAATGTGGATTTGATTTCATTGAATATAATGATGCATCAAATTGTTCATCTTCAACAACTAAATATTCATGTGTTTTAGATGTTATGAAACAACAAGATGCTACAAAGAAATTAAAAGATATGGATAGTGTTCCAGCTCAAGTTAGATGTTATCAAAATTTAACTCAAGCTTCAAATGCTGGTGTATTAAATGGTGCATGTGGTAAATAAATAAACTCTTCAATTAATATATAACGTTGTGTAATAGTCTCTATTTACATATATACAGTCTCTCTCTTTAATTCACTTCACCAATATCAATTATACTTTCAAATTTATAATTTTCATTTGAACTTGGTAATTTAACTTGATTACCATCTTTTGTAATTGGTGAATATAAATAATAACTTAATAATGAATTTACACATGATCTAGTTTGTGCTTCTTTTAATGAAGTACCTAATCCTTCACCAATTTTTTCATTTCCAATGAATACACCAGCTAAAAATTGTGGTGAATGTGATAATCTACCAGTTTCAGCAATTAATTTAATTGTAACAGGTTTTTTAAAACCTAATTTATTACATAAATTAATTAATTCAATACTTGGTTTTTTAAATTCAAACATTGTATCTAAATTAATCTTTCTTGATAATATAAAATCATTTATAAATTTTTTACATTGTTCTTCACCACAATGAGTATATAATCCTCCAATAATAGATCTTACAGCATATGCAAAGGCAAAATCTTCATTTTTATATTTACCTTGATTATCAACAACTTGAATTATACCTGATATTTTAACCTTTTCAGTATTATTATTGAATCTTAATCTACCATATTTCATAAATTCAGATTCTTGACCTAAAAATCTATCTAATTTTGAAATTTCATCAATTTCAATGCCCCATTCTTTACCTATTTTCAGTAATGATTCAACACCTAATAATGATTTACATGCAGAATTATGAATTTCAGTTGGTAATCTTGGATAATTTATAATAAAATATTCATTTACATAATAATTTAATAATGTAGTACCTAATTTATTTAATGCATAATTATTAACTAATTCTTGATTATTATTTTCTTCCAACATATTTAAAGCTTGTGATAAAGTTGATAATTGGTAATTTTTAGATAAATTCAATCGTTTATGTAATGCAACCAATGGTGGTGATTGTTGAGCTGTGGATTCAGGTAATCTATGACTATAAATATTATTTGATTTATAACTTGAATAATCATTTAATTTATCATATTTAATTGATGGTTTTGGTGTATCAAATGATTTTGGTTTTCGTAATGATGATTTATAATTTTGAATGGAACATGGATGGAAATGACGTATCAAACATTGCGTTATTATTGGTGATTTATTATTAACATGATTCACCTGTTTAAACATGATAAGTTACTGATTTGATTTTGATTGAATTTTCAATTTTTAGATGTTAAAAAGTTTTTTCTCTCTCAGTTAAAAAAAATTTTATACAGATTTGTAAGTTATTATGTAAGCAGATATCACCAATTGATTTTTGAATTAACCCCCACCATTTGAGTACAGTGATGCTGTAATAATTAGATGATGATGGTTCCAAAATTGAGAACTAAATAAAGTCACAATAGTTAAGATGTGTTTCTGTCATTGGCCTTGTAATCAACCTTTAAAAGTCGTTTAATTCAGTAGTCTGAATTCAATTGGAGTTCAAAATTAAAAAAAAAAGGGTTGCAGTAAAAGACATATATGCTTTCATTAACAATGACTCGATGCTCACTCAAACATGTCTTCAACCATCAAATTAACTTTATAGTTTAAGTTGAAGGTTCCAATTTTAAATTACTGCAAAATATCAAAAAGTCGTGCACTTCCACCCAATATCTTCATTTTTCTAACCAACCAAATTTAATGAGAAAAGTCAAACAACTTTAACTTACAATCAAAATCATATAAAGATGGGAGCACATGCACCTAAGTTGAGCGCACCAGCCATCATCATGATGTCTTCAGTTGTGGTATTATACGTTGGGTTGAAATCACCACTCAAATACAAATGGTTAAGTGAAAATAGAATCAGTCCAAAAGCAGATTTATCATATAGAAATAGTGCTGATAAATGGTTAGAAAAACATCAAGGAACAGCTTAAGAAAGTTCTTCATTTGTATATTAAATATATTCAGGTTATCCATTTTTGGAATATTCATTTAATTCTATATTATCTTGAGGTTGTAATTTAATCCAATCATATTCTAATTTTATAAAACACCAAATCCATCTTCTAAATATTTCTAAAAATTCAATCAATGCATAACCAAATGAATAAGAATCATAACCAAATAAAAAAGTTGAAAAAATATGTAAATAAGTTAATTTTTTAAATTTTAAATCTTCATTTATAATGAAAAATTTAAGTATCCAAATATATCTAATTAAAAAATCAATTATAATTGAAATGAAATATATTGGTATTGGATAAATCAATTGATTTCTTAAAATTAATAGCTTTTTATTACCAATTATAAAATCAAATAAATTTAAACCCCAATCCATTTTAATATCCCATATAAATGAATAAGTTGAATTTATAAATGATAAAACATACCACCAATTATTAAGCATGGTTAATTTATTTATTAAATCACCTGAACTTCTAGATTCATCAGTTGAATTTATCAATGTTTTTTTAATTAAATAATTTATAATTAATGGACCAAATGTAGTTGAATATTTAATTAAATTTAAAAAATGTCCCATTTGTCTTGTTGTTGAATATTCATACCAACATTGTTTAATTCTAATTATAGTTGGTAAACATAATATCAAAAATTCAATTTGATAATTATATGGTAAATCACTAATATAATAACTCCAAATATATAAACCAAAATCATTTAAAATTTTTGAAAATGATACTAAACTATCACTAATTAAAATATCATTTGATCTCATTGTTTTGGAATTAATTTTACCTTTTAAAATTCGACATAAAGTTGTAAATATTCTAATTGAACCACTTGATGATTTTTTACCAAAAATTTTATAAATTGTAAAAATAAATGATACAATGGGGATTAAGATATAAATTTGATTATTGAGTCCGATATCATTTTTGAAAAATTTAAATATGATCCATGTTATGAAATTAATAATAATTGTAAATTTTAAATTATGCCATATTCCCTGGATTAATCTTTTATTTTCATATTTTTCAGCTGAAATACTAGTTTGATCTTCTCCTATCATTTCATTTATATGATTATCTAGTTGGATATAATTATGTGGATTATAAGATAGATTTAATAATTGAATTACATTAATTTTTGTAAATTTAAATAATATTAAATTTAGTAGATACCAAAAGAATAATCCCAATTGTAAGAATAATAATATCCTGAATGGTAATGGTATAAAGTCATTGAATAGTATTTCATTAGTAGCTTCTGGATGTTCATCCATTATTATATTGCAAAATTTGAAATCAGCTTTGTTTACTTTTTTCTACAAGTTTTTTTAAATTTCGCATCTACAGAAGAAACAAGAAGGTTGAAAAACTTGACATATATATATTATATATGAGATATAAATTGGCTTCAGACTCGAAATAAGGTTGTAATCATTAGTTGAACTTCATGATTAGCATGAAAAAATTTGATACATCACTAGCCAATTAAATCAACATATAATATGATATATATGATGAAAGTAGTCTACAGAATAAAGAAATTGAGTAGGAAAATGATTGATTGAATGAATGGGGTTGTATATATTATTGAATATCTAAAAAATATAGTTAGTAAAATCATTCAATATAAGATGTCTAATTTTATGATTTAAAATAGATATAATATCAGAATTTTCAGTGTTTGGCTAATGTATCGAATCGGTCATCGTCCTGAAAAGGATCCTCCGTCTGGGGCGACATCGTGTCATCAGTTAAAATATTTTAAATCATTGAAATAAATGTTGGATCAACATACAAATCTAATTCATTATAATTGTAATGTAAGATCGAAAAAAAAAACTTTCATGGTGGAAAAAAGTGAAACTTATATTAATCTCATCTCAATAGTTCACCCGGATAGAACGAATTACTGCAAAAAAAAAAAATACTATAGAAGATTATACATTTCAAACTATACAATTAATTTACTTCTTTCCTCTTTGTTTAGCTTTTGATTTCTCTTTCCTTGTATTCTCTCTTCTTTCAGCTTTTGATAGATACCTAAATTTCTTCTTCTTTTTATTATTATTATTATCAGGTTTTGAAACACCACATAAAACAGCATAATTTTTTGCCTTTTCAATTGATTTCTCCAAAATTTGATCTGATTTATTTAAATTAACATTATTTGCTTTTGCTATATCTTCAATTGTAATTGGTTTTGGTGCATTTGGATTATCTAAAGATTCTATAACAACTGTTGTTTCATCATTTATAAGTGCATCACCATGTATTATCCCATCATCTTTATGATACACTTCTGTATGATGTAAAATACTTTTAGGTTCATCATCTTTTGGTTCTGTTTCTTCCTCTTCAAAACCAGTCCATTCATCATCATCATTTGAGTCATTATTTATAGCATTCAATTCTTCAATTGTTGAATTAAATTGTTGTAATTGATTTTCCAAATCTTTCTTCCTCTCATCTCTAATCTCCTTTCTCTCTTGAATCTTAGCTAATCTTTCTTGTTCTTTATGAAATTCTTGTGCTTTTTTCTGTCTTTGTAATTTACGTTTATGAAATCCAGTTAAATATTCTTTTCTTAAATCTTTATCAAACACTACTTCATCGACTAAATGTTTCTTATTCTTTTGTTGAATATATTTCTTACCTCCAGTAAGTATCTCTCTATTATGTCTAACCATTAACCTATCTCTATCTCATCTGAGAAAAGAAAAAAAGAATCAAAAAAATATCAATCAAGTATGGAGAATATTGAAAATGTTAAATTATTTTTAAAATCATTAGATTCTTCAATAACAAATTATGAAGTTAGTTTATCTGATTTATTCAAGACTTCGTTAGATGATTTATTAATTCAAAATCATGATAATAATAAAGAGAAAATCCAAATTTTAAATAATTATTCATATATTTTAATATCAACAATTTATTCATATTTAAAAACATTAGGTATAGATACAGATATACATCCAATTAAAAATGAATTAGATAGGGTGAAAGTGTATATGACAAAGTATAAGAATTATATAAATGGGGAGTTGAATGATGAAGATCAACAATTGAAATTAAAACAACAACAATCAAAACAATATTTAACAAATACATTGGGGATAAAGAATGTTGAAAGTTCAACTACTTCAAGTCAACATAGTACTCCTGCAATAAGTACTGAAAGTTTTAAAGGGAAACATACAAAATTCAATGATGATGATGAAAGTGAATCAGAGAAAGAATCTAAACTGATACCGATGCCTAAAATATCAAAAAAGAAGCTAAAAAATTTACCTAAAAAATCAACAAAATCAATGTCAAGTTTAAAATTTAAAAAGAGTAAAAATAAAGTTAAGAAATAGAATATAATATACATCATCATTTATTCACTTATATTTCATAAACCAGTTATCAAATAAAATATTCTTCAAATATATGTTCATGCTTTAAATTCTTATCAATTATATAATAAATTTCCATTAATAAATTTGGGAACTTATCATTAAAATATTTATAAAAACCATTTGGTAATGGCATCATTTTCAGTTGTAATTCAATTGACATTTCATTAAAATGATGATATTTATTTCTCATTGCACGTAATAAATCCATTAATTTATGTGGATGATATTTTCTATAACTTTTTAAATTATTTAAAAATTCATCATTAAATCTTGAATGCCAATTTAAATTTGTAACTGTTTTAGAACTTTTCTCTAAAATTTTAAGTAAATTACTTGGTGGTTCACGTCTTTCAATTTCAAATCGATCACTTACTTTTAATAAAAATTCTAATTTCTTTTGCAGTGACCAAAATAATGGATGATTTATAATTTTAATTGTATTTGGTCTCATTGTTGGATCAAATGATAATAAATTTGATATTAAATCTATTGCTTCATATTTATCTTGTGGACATTTCTTATATAATATTGATAAATCATATTCACCTTTAATTATATTCCCCTCACGTAAATATCGATCACCAAATGGATGTAACCCATCTGATAATATATAAAAAAATACACAACCTAATGAAAAAATATCAATTGCTTTTGTTAATCTTTTCCCTTCACCACCAGTTATAGAATTTGTAAATGATGAAATTGAATCAGGACTAATTTCAATATCATGTTCATGATTTAATAATAATTCAGGTGCTCTCCAACCTGATGTCCCCAGTGCTGCATGTTGAGTTGTAACTCGAAATGATGATTGATCATTATCTAATTTTTTACAAAGTCCAAAATCAGATATAAGTAATCTAATATTATTTTCTGAAGTTGATGATTTTTTGTTAAATGATACAAGGATATTTTGCGGTTTTATATCTCGATGAACAATTTTTAATGAATGAAGATAATTTAATCCACTTGCTAATTGTAATAAAATATCATTTCGTTTTGGGATTTTTAAATTTGGATATTTCTTTGGTGTTTCAATTATTGTTTCCAATGTACATATACATAATTCTAATGCAATATATAAAAATTTTTCAGATTGTGAACTTTGTGAACAAAAATATCTTATAACATTTGGATGATCATCTGATTCTTGTAATAATTTAACTTCATGATTTGCTATATCATAAAAATCTAATAACATTCTTTTAACTGCAACTGGACGATTTTCAAATGTACCTTCAAATACAACTGTACCATGTGATCCAAAACCTAAAATTTGATCACTAATAATTAAATTATTTTCAAATTGAATTGTTGTTGGTTTAATTGAAATTATTTCATTATTAAACTGTCGTATTTCTTCAATTTCTTTTGTAATTTCTTCAAATTCTTCTTCATCATCATCTTGTGATTTATTATTAATTTTTTTACCTCCACGTTTCTTTTGACCTCTACTACCTCGTTTTCGTTTTTTATATATAGTCTCTTCATCTGGAGTCTTTTTTTCTATCTCTTTTTCTTCTGGTTCTATGATTGTAACTTTTTTATCTTCAGGTATTATTGAATCATATTCTGGAATTTCTTCAATTTTCTCTTTAAATAAATTTTTAATCAATGTTGATTTACCTAATATAATAATCACAATTATAAGTATCACCAAAACTAATAAATCTTCAATAACTCTTTTTAAAAATGAATTACTTTTCGATGGGATATCAAAATCATAATTTTCCAATTGTTTTTCCTTTGGTATAATCATTATATCTGAACCTACATGATTATTCTTTGATGGAAACTTTATACCATCAATTATATTTGGTACATTTGAATTTTTCTCTTGTGAACCATCACCAATTTGTTTAATATCTTTATTTTTATCAAATCTTGATATTGGTTGATATGATGAATCAGAATTAACTTCAAATACTTTATGTATCCCACTAATTAAAGATTCAATTTCAAATTGAGACATTAAATTAACATCCAATTTCTCAAGAAATTCAATTGGTTCATTTTGATTTGAAATATAATTATTTAAAATTTGTTGATAATTTGATAATGGAGCACTTTTAATTAATGTTGGATAATTCATATAACTCATGGCTATCCATTGTTTTAAATTTGATGTTTTATTAATGAAAACCAAATCTAAATTCTGATTTTCTTGACCAATTTGTTGTAAATCATGAATAAATTTATTTGGATGTGGTAATAAAATATAATCATCTTTATTATTATTAAAAATATCAAATACATTGATTGGTAATGAAGGTAATTTACTAACCCATGTTGGTGTACCTAAATCATGATTTATTGCTAATAAAGATTTATCATGAAATGGTGTAAAATAAATTTTATCAATTGATTGTTGATTTTGCATAATTAAATCTTGATCAATATTATTTGGTCCCCATTGTGAATATGTAACATTCCATACAATATCTTTATTAAATTTAGAATGTATAGTTAATTCATAAGTTGTTTTACCAATCATTATTAAATCTTGATCATTTTCAGTTGTTTTTGTTGTTGTACATTGATTTTCACAACCAAATGAATTTTGAATTTCACCAGTACGAATATTTATATTATATAAACTTGTCTTTCTTGTACCAGTATAAATTTTATCATCACCAATTAAAGAAAATGGTGAATTCATAACTAAATCTTTAATTGAAGTTGGTAATTTATTTAAACCAAATTTAGGTGTAAAATAATATAATGTACCATCTTTATAAGGTTCAACAAACCATAAAATATTTGATTGATTTGAAGAATCTAAATTTTGTCTTGTTTCAATTTTAACTAATGGATCATTTATTGGTAATGACCATAATAAATTACCTGAATATCTTGAAATACCATGTAAATTACCATCAATATCACTTACAAGTAATACATTTGTTAATTCACAATCATTAATTGATCTTATATTTAATGGTAAAAATGATAAACTTGTTGGTTTAGTATATAATTTTGGTTCATTAAAAGGTTTATTTATTGTTTCTACTCTAGGAGGTGATGCAAATGTTGAAATGATGATGTAAAAAACTGATAATATTATGGTAACCAGCGGTAGAAGATTCATAATGAAATGAAATATAAAAAATGAATGAGTGATTCTAGATGAAATGAAATGGAAAGAAACTGTCACAAGTTATAGTAAGCCAAACTCTCTCTCTCAATCAGTATACCATATACTCTGTTGTAAATGAATCAAATAGGGTTGGGGGTGGGTGAATTCTAGTATTGAAGTGAGTAACAGTCTGTCTGTTGATGAAAGTGTCTTGATTAGTATGAATTGTAATTATGTTTGATAATTATACTAATATAATTTTTTACTAAAGTACAAAAAAAAAGTTTCACCCAAAAAAAAAAAAAAAAAAAAAAAAAAATAAAAAAAATATATAATGTTAGTCGTGTGGAATGTTACAAAAGATGTCAAGACCAAATGGAATCAACTAGATTGACGGGAGGTGCTACCATCTCGTCATTTTCATTAAGAAATGAGTTATATTATGATTTTTTAATATATATTTGATGATTAGATTTTATGTATGTATCACTAACTTTTTTCTATGATTCTGTGTATATGGGCTGTATGTTTGTTGTCATGGTTGTTTAAAATATAAAGGAATGTATGAATTAAATAATTAAAAATTAAGGATTGACTAGTATTAAAATAAAATTAAATGAATGGAAAAGAAAAGAACAATAGTTAAGCACATAACATAACAGACCAAATCAAGAATCAAGAATCAAATTCAACTTTTTAAATACTCTCTTCACCTAATTCAACTTTCATTTCATTTAAAATATCAGTAGTTCTAACTTGTCTTTGATCAGCAATCATTGTAACTAATTCTAAAGCAATATCTTTCAATTCATTATATTTCTTCAATTGTTGAATATGTTTTTTAATTATAACTTCTGGATGTTGATTACCATCTAATTCAGATATTAAAGTTGAACATTGTTGTTTAATTTCATCTAAATTTTTCTCTTTAACTAACATTTGTTGATGTTGAATTTCTTGTGGTGATAATGGTGATGGAATTTGAGTATCTTGTGATGGAGGTGATATAAGTAAATTCTTTTCAGTTGTAGTTGATGTTGGTGAAGGTGAAATAGAATTGGTTGGTTTATTAACATTTTGAATATTTAAAGCTGGTAATGATGTATAAGAAGACGACGAATCATGTGATGATGATGATGATGATGCGTTGTTGTTGTTGTTAGTTGAAGGAGTAGTAAATGTAGATATATAAGATGGTGCAGTATTTGATTGATCAAAAGTAGTGGTTGTGGTTGTGGCAGTAGTAGTAGTGGTAGTAGATGGTAAAGTGGATATAGATGATTGAGATTGAGGGCGAGGTGGTGGTACTGAAGGCTGTTGTTCATCATTAGTTTTTAGTTGATCAGTAGTTGATGTTGTAGTTGTATTAGTAGGTTGTGAAGTGGAAGTGGAAGTAGAATCTAGTATAGTAATAGGCAGCATATCTGTATAAGTGATTGATTGATTGATGTGATTGATTGATGTAATGTGATTGAAATGTCAAACAAATTAATAAGATGAGATAAAAACTAAAACTGAATTATAGTGTAATATTAAATTTGGAAAAAAAAAATTGGTTGTAAAAAAAATTAAAAAATTAAAAATTAAAAAAAAAAAAAAAATAAAATTACAATTACAATTAAACTTTCAAGATACAAACAAACAAACAAACAAAACATACACGTAGGAGTACCAACTGTATTTAGAGTAAGATAGTTTCAGCAAGAGAAAGAGTATCGTGTTGGAGTAAAACTTAACCCGAACTGTAAGGAGAGAAAAGTATGAATTGTAATCAAATTACTCTTTTAAAATGATTTAATGTCTTAATTTTTGTGGTATCATAAAATTTTATGACATCATTAACAAATCTCATTTTTGTACCTTAAATTTTTTTTTTTTCATATTGATCGATGATTTATTACTCGATTTTTCATTGCATTTATTCATTGGTTGATGTGTTGGTTGGTTGTGTGATTCAAGTGTTCAATTCAAAACTATTGTTGATAGATATGATTATTAAAAGTTTAACTAAATTACTACTACTCCTCTTGACTTTGAATTTGATAGATCTAAATTTAAAAGATCATTTCAAATTTTCTTATACGTTTAAATTATGCCATTTGCCACTGACTTTACTACTATACTAATTAACTAACAGTGAAACTCATCTTGTCAATATGTTGTCAAGTCATAAATCATTAATGTATGTAAATCAATCTTTCTCTCATATGCTAAACAACGAAAAAAAAAAAAATCATGTAAAATTTGCAATCAAATGTACAATGATGCAATGAAAAGTAAAAGTTTATAATTTGAACTTTTTCATCTTCAATTATTTTCAATTTGTTAGTTAAACTCCTCGGACTCATTAATGACATTTCCATTTTAGTTAACCAATTTTGTTGATTTTTTATTGGATTTTTCAACTTTTGATTTTTTTTTTTGTTAATTCCGATGATCATTATTGATTCAATTGATCTTCTTCTATACTTAATGACATTTTTCTGTCCTTTTTAATTTCATTTTGAAATTTTCGTTAATCTTTCTCATCAATCTGTAATAATACTTAGATGATTAATTTTTGACCCCCTGGCATATAATTATTACTTATTGCTTAAACGAGATATTCATCTCTTTTGAACAACAAAAGATTGAATCACGACTTATGATAATATACCTTTCATGAAGATGTAAATTATTCAATATAACAACAATTACAACAATGTACTTATTAAATTTTATAATGCAAAACGGAAAAAAATTTGCAACCCGCGGATTTATGGAAGTTGCAAAAAATATGCTGCTATTTTTGTGTAAATATTTCAAATTTCACTTAACATTAAACAAAATAGTTAAAACCATACCTTGAGTCATAGATGTAATTAAATCATTAGATGTAAGTACTAGAAACGGTCTCTTTTGTGTGAATATAAATTGAGATTTGAAAATTGATTATTTTAAGAGATAATCATTTAGATTTTATGGTGGATGCAATTCTCTGAGACATGTTGAACAGTGAATGTATACATAAATGTGATATTGTAAATGGATTGAAAATAAATTCATACTTCATTGTAAACATATGATTACCAAATTTGACTTTAAATTTTGTATAAGTATTATCTCTAAATAATTTACCTTCTTTAATTGGTGGTGGTGAATAATGTACCATAGTATCCCACCAATAAAAGAAATGATGATATGATAATGGAGTGAAAAAAGCAGTATTAAAAGCTTCTTTATTTTTCAATTTTGCTTCAACCTTTCAAGTTGATAGATTAAATTGCAATAGAGTATTGATAGATTTCTAATAATATAAGAATTTGATTTAAATTTATAATCTTACTATACAATTGATCTCAATTTGAAAATAAAATAATACATACTTATTATATCTCATTATCCCCTAAGGTCTCTTTATATTTATTGAATAGTTTGAAAAAAAAGGATATTGAATTAACATCTCACTTTAATCTTAATCACTTTATCATTACTCATTACATATAATACTAATACTATTACAAATCATCATTCTTCCCCAAAGCTAGTCCTTATATAACTCAATCTCATAAAATTGATGTATTTATCATGGATGAAACCAATCTAGAATTTGAATTACCCATTTTGGTTGAAAAAACCAACCAATCAACTTAAATTAAGCAACAAGTCAACCCCATGTTATGAAAACACTGAATTAACAGAAATTCATAAAATGTATTAAGTGTTTCATGCTTTTGAAAAAATTAAACGGTTACAACAATTTACTAATGTTCTTAATAATTCAATTAAAATCAAAACAATCAATCAAGATAATAACCAAGCTACTAAATTAGATATTCACTGTTTTCAAATTTGAAAATCAGTAAATTATCAAAATAGCTGTTACTAAAATAACTTTAAAAATATTAGATTGTCATGTTTGTTTAATTGGATATCACTAATTTAACCTATGATTGAACAATTTGATAAAAGAGTTTTCAAATCTTATTACTCATTTAATGTTGTTACCAATCAAAACGGAAAATGAACCCCCCGCATTAATGGAAAATTTCAAAGCCAACATCATTGCAAACATTGAATTGAAAAATCAATATAGTGAAGATAATATTTTAAACTCAATTACTGCTGGTATTAAAACGACTGGTACCATCAATGATCATTTAGACCCTAGATTACAACGATGGATGCTGATCTTATACCACTATACATTTGAAGGTGTTTATTTAAAGGGTTCCAAAAACGTTATTGCTGACCACTTAAACCGTAACCCGGGGGTTCACGGCTACACCTAGCAATATTGCTATTATAGGTGCTTCAACTACCATTGAGTTACCAGCTGACTATTATCAGCTGTTTAGTACAGGCTATACGTTAGATCCGTTTTTTTCAACCCATATATGAAGGTCTATTGGATAAAAATGAGCTGATTTTAAAACAGTATGGTACTGATTATTTGATTGATTCTTCAACTTTATTGTTATATTATTCAACACTACTTTACCTCTAAGTATCTAACAATGAAATGAAAATTTTACGTAGTTCTTTTGATCCTGGAGATGAATTTATTGAAGACTTATTGGAAGCAATTCAAAATAAAATACCATTACGGGATTTACCTTTAAAACATCAAGCTACATTCAAAGACTTAAAAATGCTCCATTAAAGTATTCTCTCATTAGACTTTGCCATTGGTATAATGTTCAATGAGTCGAATAATCTATTTATTACACCATTTTCTCCAAATATGGTAGAATTAATAGCGACATTCAAAATATTAGACCCTTATAAATTAAATTTGGTGGTGGAATTCAAGCTAGTAAAGCTACAACAAATCGCCTTTGCCATTTCGGGACCAGTGTAACTCACATCCATAAAAAGTATTCACACAAATTGCATTGCAACAATTGTCTGGTTTTGAAGTTGTAAATTGTATATATGAACAATTCATTTGTCGTGTTGAATCTTTTGATAATAAATCTGATCAAAGTTCTGAATTTAAAATTGAATTTGTTGAAACAATGATGAAGTATTTTAATATCAATCACAAGTCTTCAATTTTTGATTACCATCAAGCAAATGGTATGTCAAAAAGAAACCATCAGACTTTGATAAACTTCTTCAAAAAACTACCAAATACTTATATGTGGGAAAAGCATATAATAACTGCTTTGTGGGTTGGTAGAACCAATATCAGAAATAATCTGGTTGAATTCATAGATGTTCAATTTTACTCAATTCTGGTAGTTTCAATTTAAATCTAATATTTGTTTACTTGATTATACAATTTAATTTGATAATGTAATAAATCATGTTATAACAAAATATTTCAAATTGTTCAAATTAAAGTGATAATTTAGTAAAATAAAAGATTAATCTCTCATTGATAATACCACAGCTATGGAAAGCTTGAACAAACAATATTCATTTCTAAAAACTCAATCATAAGTGTAATCATTCAACATTTGAATAATTTAACAAAAGCTTGGTTTATGAAATACAATAATCTATTTGCTCAAAATAATTCCAAAAGTACCATTAATAATAACTTGATAATTACCTCTCAAAAAGTTATACTTGATAACCTTTGATGTCGTAGATTCACAAAAATGTTTATTTAATTGATAATCTGTTAAAGAATAAAACTACCAACAGACCAAAAATGGATATGAATTAAATCAAATTTGAATCAGATTACAAGTGAATAAATGATAACTATTTCTCAATTACAATCAAAAGTTTCAACATTTAACCTTTTCATAAGTATTCAACATATGAAACCAAATTGTGAAAGTTGTTTTCAAAATTGTCGAAACCCCAATTTTTTTCCATATCTTACGGGAAAAACAGTTGAATAAACATTTGCTGCAAAAGATATTGTGTTCCGCACTACGATCCTATAATAACCGAGTAAAGGCCATGTTACTGAGCTTAAACAATAGATAAAATAGTATTAAATCAAGTGATAAAAAGGAAACCAACTTTGGTACAAAATTAATAGAAATTTTAAACCTGAATATGAATAATTAGAGTGGAACACTTTACTGAATAGTAAATACAACTTACAACTAAATAATTAACTATTGCAATCAATAACAATTGTAACAACAAACTTAAAAATTTCTCAATAAAATCTTAGCATTATTGTATAGATTTAAAAATTCTTTATAAGAAAAATTGAAATATAAAACAGTATGAAAGTTTGACATTGAGTCAATAATTCATTTGAAATAACCACGGAAACTTTAAAATGTTGAAACATATCAATGAAATCTTAAATTGATCAAAGAAAATTAATGTATTTCTAATAATAAAAAAGTTAAACATTTCAATTGGTATGAAAATTCCAATTTGAAATAACCTTAAGAATAGATTTCAAAAAGTATAATTCTCAAAACTCAAAATGAGAATTGTAACATCATTGTAGTATTTAATGTAATTCCAAGTGATTAATACAATCATTGAATTCTAATCAAACACAAATCTTTAGATTTCAACATTCTCTTTATCCATCTAAATAATTTCCAGCTTAGTTTCGAAAATTTAAAGTGAACTGTAAGGATGCAGAGGTTGAAATTACAAATTACAATCATTTATACATACATCTATACTTTATTAATCATTGCTGGTGTTGGTGCAGGAGGTAATTCATCATAATCTAGAATTGCACTATCATCAATTGGATCATTAATTTCTTTATATACATGTTTCAATGATTTTGGAGATATTTTAAACATATCTTGTTGATATTGATGAGGAATATGATGCATAGGTTGTTGTTGTTGTTGTTGTTGATTGTATTGATGTTTCAAATTATAATTAAAAATGGTTGAATCTAAATCATAATCACCATTTGATCTACTTCGAAATTTCTTTTGATTATGATTATTTTGAAATATTATATAATCAGGATTAAATTCTTCAGGATATGGAGTTGAATTTTGTTGTGGTGATGAACTTATACGATGTTTCATCATATTATTCATATTAGTCATTGATGGAATTGATTTTGGTGATGTTGAAATATTTGAACTATTATTACTTGAAGATCTTGAATTCATTGATGTCATTGAAGGTATTTTATTCAACCTACGTTGTTTTTTCATAACAACAGATGATGATTGTTGCTTTGTAGTTGTGAATGTCATAAATAAATATTTCAAATATGAACTTATTTTTGATACAATTTCATTAATTTTTGTATTTGAATTTAAATCAATTTGTTTTGAATATATCAAGCTTAAATCATGAATTAAATGATTTAAATCTTTATCATTTATGAATTTTTCAATTAATGGATTTAAAATTTCAATTTCAATTTGTTTTAAATTTAAATAATTCAAGATTAAACCATTTAATAATTTTAAATTGTTGTTAGAATCATAAAATAACCAAATTTTAACAAGATGAAATGATAAATTAATTATAAAATTATAACCACCAAATATTGTAATTGATATAAATTGAAATAAAATATGATATAACCAATAATTTAATAAGAATTGATATGAATAATGATTAAATTTTAATTTTGAATCTAATGATTTAATTGTATAAATTAATGGTATTAGAAATGTTAAACAATTGAATAATAATTCAATTAAATTAAACATATGAAAAGTGATTAGTTTCTAATTAATGATTAAGCTGTTGATATATATATATATCAATTGAGTATAGTGAATGAAGTGAAGTGTAATGACTTGTTGGTTTCTTTCTGTCTTTGCCCTTCTTGCTAATTAGTATAAAAATATCAAATAAATAAAAAATAACAAAAATAAATATTTATATATAATTTTCTGGTTTTGTGTAATATAATTTTGAGAGCATTCTTTTTTATTTTTACCCTTCTATAAATTACATAATATCTTATGTAATTAATAATATGTCAAAAGTTAAATTTAACAATTACGTAATTTAATATTACCTCGAATGATGTTACAATTTTACAAGATATCAACAAGGAAACAAGTCATTAAAGAGAATTTAAGGTAGTAGTAGTAATATTGAGGCTAGAATAGTGTATATATGATTTGGGGCTAAGAAAATATAACACAAGCCTATATGTATCAAGAATTATTAAGAGGAATATAATTTAAAAAGAAGGCGATGAAAAAGATTCTCTTTCCTTTTTACTTTCAATAGTTTAATTTTGTTTTAATTTAAAGATTCAAACGGTATTGAATAATCAATACATGGCAAATTTCGACACAAAAATTAGAAATTGGCTTTTAACCAAAGGTGATGTTGTGTTTTATAGCAAGTAACAATTTTTAAAAACGAAAAAAAACGCCGTTGTATTAAACGCTTTTTGAAGTTTCCAACTTCTTTCACATATTTTGTATTCTTTAAGATAAACCTATATAATACTATTAGTTTTTTACCTTACTTTACTTTACATTACTTCAATGATCATGTTGTAACTAGTTAGAAAATTAGAATATAAATAATATTTATTATCATTAGCTTAAAAAGTGATGATGATGATGATGGAACTCTAGGATTCAATCTAGATTCCAATTACACAAACTTTGGGTTTACTCAATTAGTATCAATCTAAACTGTTTTCAGTGTTTCCATCAAATTATACTTGCTATTGTCTCATCTCTCTCCTATTGTTGCATTTCTTTATTACCGAAGATTTTTTTTTTTTTTTGCCACGCGTAGAATTTTCGTTACGTTCCGTAAATCTCGGTAATTTTTCGATCCGTGAATCGCGGTAATTATTTTATTGTTGTACCATGTTACTACGCGTTAGAAATCATCATCATCATATCGCCATGACAACAGAGTGCTAATAGCCTTAAGGTATTAAACGTCTTTAATATATATTACTTATTACTTTATTAATTAACATTGATTTAATCGTTCACTTAATTTATCTAATTTGATTCTTGTTAATCTTACAATTTCTTTCAATTCTTGTTGACTATATCTTTGTTTTAATTCTTCATCAGTCATTCCATCAAATTCTTCACCTAAATTACCATTAAATTTAAGATTTAATTTCCCTGAACTTCTTTCTTCTAACCAATTCCATATACTTACTTCTTCTTGACGTATTAATCTTTGATTATTAAAATTTGTATTTATAGATGGTATAATCAAGAATTCATCATTTGTTTTACCTATTTTTATCCTTGATGTATATACATTATTTGGTATAATTTCAAATATTGAATTTGATGAAGAACTATGAGTGAAAAGTTTATTAAAAATTGAAATGAATATGAATATTGAAATTAATGATATAATCGATCCAACAATTGTATTACTCAACATTGGTATTGGGATTAAATCACCTATAGATTGAATCAATTTAATTATTTGATCCAAAATTCCAACTTGTTCAGGTTGTGATTCAGGTTTTGATTCTTCTATTTCTTCATCTTTTTTAATTGTACCTCTTCTTGATTTAGATTTCTTTTTCGATTTTTTAGAGCCATTACCTTGTTCTAATAATTGATTTATAGTTTCAATCATTGTTTTCATTGAATCCTTTTGTCCATCAATTGTACCCTTTTCAATAGCTCCTTTAATCCAAGATTTCCCACTCCATTCAATTGATGTAACAACATATATTTTAGTTTGATTTTTATCTTCCCAACTTAAAAATATCTTTGTATGAATTTTAAATGAATTCCCACTTGGTACATCTGGAGTTTGAGTTATTTGTTCAACCATATAATATTTTTCAGGTTGATATTCAATTAATTTATCTTCAATTACACATTTTGTTTGTTTTGGTCCAATTGGTCCACTTAATGGTTTAATATATGTATAATTTCTTTGCTTTTTATTTTCTGTTAATCCAATAATATCCTTTTCTGATATATCAAAATTTTTTTGATCTTTAAGGATTTTGATGAAATTTGAAGTATCTGAACCAAATAATATTAGATATATAACTCCTGGTGGTGCTTTAATTGTATCTTCAGTTATGAATGTTTCATTTGAATCTTTCAGATATCCTGTTTCTGTTGATGCATGAGTTTTTGGTCCAACTATAGGGAACCCATTAAACCCATCTTTATTATTCTCTGCTTCTCCATTCTCTTCATTTGTTTCATCTGTATTATCTTCTTCATTATCTTCTTTTTCATCTTCATTTTCATCTTCTTCATCATTTTCATCACTTGATCCTTCAGATATCGATGATGATTGATAACTATCATTACTATTAGTATCAATTGATGCTTTACTACCTGCACGGACTCGTTTAGCTATTTTATCAGGATCAACATCTGAATTTTCTAATAATACTCGATGCCATACATTTGTAATTAAATCAAATGTTGTATCACGACTTAGGAAAGTTGCAAATACATATTTTTGATGTAATGTACGTATAATCATACCATTGGGAAACAAAACAGCAGTTGATCTTTTCTCAATTTGAATCACTTCTTGTAATGGAATCAGAATGTGAGTAACCCAACCTAAAATATTTGAATTAAAACATATATAATGATCACTTAAATACATTTTCCCTTGTACCAAAATATCTTTTGATACAGCACAACTAAAATCATCAATTAATTTTTCACTACTTGGTAATTTTTTAAAAGTTTGATGAAATTCATTATTTCTTTTTTTACTTGCATGAGTAATCTTTTTTGAATAATCTATAATTTGATCTAATTCTTCATTTTCTGATTCTTCATCACTTGATACTTGTTCATCATCACTTTCTTGAGTATTTCTCAGTTTTAAATCAGTTAAATTTTCATTACTAAAAGTTTCTGAATTTCTACCCAATGAAGAACTACGATCTTGATAACTCATTGACTTTCGATGTACACGTTTAACATCCATACCATTTGATGTAACTTGTAATTGATTATTTATTGGAATTTGTTTATTTATATTTTCAGGTGATAATGTTCTTCTTGCAGATACAGTATCAAATTTACTATTCAAACTAGGTTGTTTCGATTGTAATGAATAACCTTGATCAAAATCATTTAATGATAAATCACCTTGACCTAAAGAATTTATTGGAGATTCACGAACTGATTCAAATTGAACATTTTGAGCTGAATTTAAAGATTTTAAATCTTGTTGAGAATGATTCAGTTGAGTTTCTGTTAATGAAGGTTTTGATTCTTCATGTTTAACTGATTTAATTAAATTATCTAATTTATGAGAAAATGAATGTTCTTTTTTATCTTGTTGTGGTATAGTCATTTTATTAGCAGCTGCAGTTAATAAAGATGATAAAAATCCATTAGATTCAGATTTTGACATTGATGTATTTGAATTTTTAGTCAGTAAATTATTCAGAGGGGATAATTCTTGTGGTTGCTTTTCAAATGTTGAACCTTGAGTTGATGAATTAATATTATCATTTGATAAATTAACTTTTTCTGGATTTTTAATAACATCAATGGATATACCTGGTGGTTCATTTAAGATGTTATTATTATTATGACCATTTAATAAATCTACTTCATGTTGTTGTCGTTGTTGTTGTTTCTTTTTAGGTGATGATGATGAAGTGGTTGAAGTTATAGAACCAATTGTTGAAGTATTATTACTTTTCATTGATTGATATGAATGATGATCAATTGAATTGGTACGTTTAAAAATATGAAATGATTTTCGATTATTTCTTTGATGTAAATTTGAAATTTGATTAGATTCAAGATGATTTTGTTTTTTCTTATGTAGCAACTTCATTTTTTAGGACCCCAATTTTGGAAAGATGAATGAGACTTGTTAAAACTAGTATTTGTATTTAGTGAGGGAGTATGAGGTATCAATTAAAAGAGGGTTGCCATGATAATCTAGAATCAGAATAGAAGGAAGTGTGATCAGATAAGATTGAAAGCAGAAATAGATTAGAAACCGAAATATCCATTCTAATAATTTCGTAATCTTTATAATTTTCGGGTTAAATTTAATGTACATTGGGTTAAATATAGATTTTGAAAATGGACGGATATATTAATCTTTTAATTATCTCCATTCCACTACTAACCACTAATAGTTGTAGTTGTAGTTATAAACCAAATCATAGTTTTAATTCACTATATTCTACAATTAAATCAGTGACAGGATAAATAAAATCAATTGTATATTTTTGTATTGACGAATTAGGAAATATAATATTTTTTAAGGGGTATTTTTTTAACTCTCTCTCTCTTATCTTAACCACAATTTTTATTATTATGTACAATTTTATAAATTAAACAGCAACGTTGAAGAAATGAATAAAAATTAGTAAACCAACTATATCTAAAATAATGGTTCTAATAAAGTTTTAACTTGATTTGTTAAACCTAAATTTGAATCATAATCAACTTGGAATGCAGATACAGAAGCTTGACAAGCTGTATGTTCAACAATAAAATTTTCACTTGGTAATGAACAATCACCATCATTACAAGCAGTTATTGAATTCCAACTTGATTGAGCCCATACTAAACTATTTGAAGTTTTATTATAATCTAAATCTGCACCTGAAGCATATTGACCAGTTAATCTTGTATAAACATATTTTGGATTTGAACATGAATCATTTTGATAACCAACTTTTGGGAAATTTACATTTAATCCAACACCTAATGGTAAAGTTCTTGAATTTGAACCTTGAATTTTAAATAATGCTTCAACTAATTCAACAACTTTATTTGCATAAATAGTTGAAGGTTCTTTTGTATCATTTAAATCTAATGAATCTTTAAAAAATGAATTATTACTATTTGATCCAGAAAATGCAACACCTGGTAAACCTCTATATATGGCATTATAAGTAGCACCAATTGTACCTGATAATGTAAACATTCCTGGTGATAAATTTGTACCTTCATTTGGACCACTAACAACTAAATCAATTGATACATTATTAAAAAATTCAGGTAAAACATATTTTAATCCAAATGCAACTGATGATGCTGGGGTACCATTAATATACCAAATATGATCATCATCAGCTTCATGACCCCATGATGGTGAACCAGCTGGTGGATAATTGAATTCACCATTTGTTTGTAAAGTTGGTGAAGTTGGAATATCAAATTTACCACCAAATCCTGATCTTTGTGAAACTGGTGCAACTAAAAAAACAGTATGACCAGCTTTTTTTAATTGATAATAAGTAGCTCTGATGTTGGTAGCTTGCCATCCATCATCATTAGTTAAAAGAATGTTTTTAGCTAAAGTAACAGTAGTTAAAGCTAATAAAAAAGCTGATGTAAAAAATTGCATTGGATGTAATTAAAGAAAAGTGAAAAATTTATTGGAAATTTTCAATGATTTATATATCACAACAATGTAAGAAACAATTAACAAGGAAGATCTTATTGTTGATTCCATCCATTCATACCAAAATTAATTTTAATTGGTATACATTATTAATTTTTCACATTTTGTTAATTGGCGCAAAAAAAAAAAAAAAAGTGTTGCAAAATAGCCGTGGCTGCATATCACTAATAAAATTAAATTTAAAACGTGGGTTTAGTATATAATCTAATTTTGCAATTAATACCATCATCATCATTTGAGTTTAGAATCAAGTTAAAGTTTATGAGATTAAGTGTTGATGTATATAGATTAGATCAAATCAATTATAATCCAAGAGAATGATAGATATAGAGTTACTTGAAAGAAAATAATATATCAAATTAATTCTTAGACTTCTGTTATCTCTCTCTTTCATATTGTAAATCTTTAATTTTGAATATTTTTCTTATATAAACTTTTTTAACACAAAACATGTTTTGATTGATTAAAATTTAGGAGAAGAGAGAAAAGAGAAGAGAAGAAAAGTGTGTTTGTTTATTATGGGTTATGGAATGCATAAATGAATTCATCCCGCTTAAATTAATGGCATTTTAATTTTTATTGTTTTTTTAACTGTTATTGTTTACATATATTACGAGGTATTTTGTAAATGGTAATTAATTTATCTAATTAGGTAACTCTAAACTCTAACTAATTTAACTTCAATTTTGATCTAAATCTATTTAACATTAAGTAGTTATAAATCTATATACCCACGTAGTTTAAACATAACTTTAAATTTGAAAAAATTAACTTACTATCTTCCCCCTATTAACCAAACTTACAAATTTATATATGATTGGAATGGTTGAGACAACGTTTTCAATTCTAATAATTACACTAAAACACTTTTTCCATCTTTGACAATTGGATAATAATTAAAATACATTGCTTTAATAATGCGCTTTAAATTTCTAACAAATTAATTTTTATTTTGTGGCCCGTGGGAACGGCTTCTTCGTCCGAGTTTGAATTATTTTATAAATTTATCATCATCATCAACTACTAAACATGTGGTCTCTTAACATTTATATCTAATGATTTCATTAATTTAACTAAACACTAATTAGTTACAATTCCTATTTCAATTGAATAAATTCATGTTTTTACACTTTTAAGTTTATATTGTTGATTTAAAGAAAACAAATAGATGCACCATATATCTAATTATTAAACAAATAAATGTCAATAAATAGTACAATTACATGTTCCAACTTAAACGCTCAACATTTTATATATAATTGTTTAATATAACATTTCGTATATTCAATTTTAACTAACTTATTCCATTTTTTACTCCTCGTGTTAATATTAATTCATCAAATTAATAATTAATTCCAATATTTATAGTTTTAGGATAAAACATTTAATTGTGATTAAACTTTTTATAATTATCAATCTCTTCAAGTTCGGCTCAAGTTAAATAAGAATATTTAGCTTGATGCAAATTTGAATATTTTCATTAAAGAACTTTTTATTTTTTGTTTTATTTCAAATATAATAGAATTAAATGCTAAATACTAACTATAAAGTAGAACCGAAGAAAACCTATTTAAAGATATAATTGTTTTATAATTCGTTGTAATTGTTGGTTGAGGTTGATTTGTTTTATTTTGTGAATGAAGCAAACTTTCAATTAATGTTGGATCACATACACATAAATTTTTCAATTTTATTAGCTAATCAATCCTTCACTAATTTCATTGTCGCCGCCAATGTTTCTCAACAAAGCGATCGTTTTTTGGTCATATTCTCTTGCATTTAATTTTCATGTTGGTTAAAGCATTGGCAATCTTGAATCGTTCATCCTTTTAGTTGACAAATTTCCACATTAATTAGGTGATGTGACATTTTTGATAAAGATGAAGGAACTTTAACCCAGGTTGACCACAAAATAATCAATCTGTTGAATCTCTGTTTGGTTTTGATGCTGTGAACGTGCTAGAATGGTGGTGTAAATGACATTTATGACCAAGATGGAATCGATGTAACTTCTAAGAAACCTAAACTTTAATTCCTTTAACTTGGCCCAAAAAACCTAGCCCAATCTTTTGTAGTAAGACCATATTTAAATGATAAATTGGTGGAACATATGTAGTTTTTTGATTCTTAAGTATGATTTGCGAGAATTGCTAGTAAAAGATTGATTACAAACAAAATCTGAATCTAAATCTAACACTTTTTAGTTGAGCATGTCCGTAGTTGAAATATTATAAATTGATTCAACAGTATCGATTAACATACCATGATTCCATTATATCATGGTGTTTAACAGTGGTTTTGTTAGTTGGAATCAGCTAGATGACTTTACAAATTATTTGGCTGCAAAATCTTAAAATTCAAAATTTAATAACTTCAATTATTTATTGACTTATTAAATGATTGATTGATATTTTTTATTTATTTATATTTTTCAACTTTAATAAATTTTGCAACTTTTAAACTTGAGTAATTAGATTGTTGAACTCAGTAAACTTTACCAGATTGATTAAACACGCTTAATTCAGTACTCCCATCAAACAATTTGTTCAATCATATAGGTATTGGTAATTAAGTGTGGTGGTGGTGGTGGTAGTGGTGGTGGTGGTGGTATATTATTGACAATAACTCGAATATTTCCCCACACGACGACGACGACAACTACAACGACGAAAACCTTGGTTTAATTTTTTTTCTGTTGGAGATTAAAAAAAAAAAAAATTAAATAAAAACCACAGGCAATTTTTAACAAGAACAAGAATAAGAACAAGAATCATTATACAAAACAGTATCAAATCAGATCAATCAAAATGGCTATATTTTCATCATTGGCTGGGTTCTTCAATAGAAATAAGAAGAAAATACTTATTACCAGTGCTTTTTCAATTTCAATTTACCTTTTAATTAATGAATTTATTATTAAAAAGATTCGATATTATCAAAATACTTTAAAACAAGAATGGTTATTTAAACAACAAATCAAACAACGGTTTATTCAAACACAACAAGATTGTTATTATACTTTATTGGCATTATTACCGGTATTATCACAACCAATTATTGATCATTTACCTGTTGATTTAATTACTCAAGCTTTAAGAATGAAGAAAACTAGTGGTTCAACATCAACAAATACAATTGGTAATACTACTAATACAGGAGAATTAACTACTGATAATTTGAATTTATTGGATAATAATAATAATCCACAATCAAATTTATCCATATATATGAATAAGAATAAAATTGAATTATGGAATTTATTAAAAATTAAAACTTTAACAAGAACTTTAACATTAATATATTCTATATCTGGATTATTATTAATTACAAGATTACAATTGAATATTTTGGCAAGAAGATCATATTTAGAAAGTGCAATTCTAATGGCTGGTGTTAAATATTCAAATAATGAAATTGATCCACATGAAAATTATATTATTGAACAAAGTTATTTATCATTAAGTTGGTGGTTATTAAATAAAGGTTGGACTAATATATCATCATTAATTGAAACAATTGTAATTAAGAAATTTGATAAAATCAATCCAAAAACTGAATTAACAATTTTAGAATTTGAAAATATTTTACAAGATATAATAAATGAAATTAATGTGAATAATAAAGAATATGTATTAACTAATTTATTCCCAATAAATTATCCTGATTTATTAGAAACTATAGTTAATACTAATCCAGATTTAATATCACAATTAGATAATCAAGATTCAAATTTATTAAAATTAATAAATGAAACAAATTCAATAATTTTAGATTCAAATTTATATTTTTTTAATTTATTGAATAATTTAATTTTATCAAATTTGAAAGTTTTATCAAATCAATTAATTAATAATTTTACACCATCAAATAGTTTATTATTATCAATGTCTGGAGATTTAAATGAAGAGAAGATTGTTGAATTTCCAAATAAATCTATTAAATTGGCAAGTTATTTAGCACAATTATCAATACAAAATGGAATAATGATTGATAATAATAACTTACCAAAACAACAACAACAGGATGAAATTGATGGTGATAATATTGAAGAAATGATTAATAATTTAAATAAAATGGAATATGAACAAGACCATGAAGAAGATGAACAAGAATTTACAGGTAATATTTATATAAACAGTTTGAATGAATTGGAAGATTTAGACGAGTTTAGTGCTGGTATTTATTCCAATTTTGAATAACTTAACTTTAATCCAATTTAAGGTTTATATGTTGATGTTGATGTTTATATTTACATAAATTAGTTAGACGAAAAAAGATCAATTTTGTATATAAAAATGAGAGGAAAAAACAAACAATAAAAATTTGAAACTTTTTAAATAACTTTTATTCTTCTTCTTTATCAATCAAGTTTAATCAATCAATTCAATCAATGTCATCATCATCAACATCTCCTAAAGTTATTATTGTTTCATCAGATAATGAAAAATTTTCAGTTGAACCAAAAATTGCTGAAAAATCAATTTTAATTAAAAATATGATTAATGATTTAAATCCAGATGGTTTAAATGAAGATTTTGAAATTCCAACACCAAATGTTAGAGCCAATGTATTAACCAAAGTATTAGAATGGTGTGAACATCATAAAAATACTGTTTTCCAAGATGATGAAGATGAAGATGCTAAAAAATCAGTACCAGTTGATGAATGGGATAGAAATTTTTTAAAAGTTGATCAAGAAATGTTATATGAAATCATATTAGCTGCTAATTATTTAAATATTAAACCATTACTAGAATCAGGTTGTAAAATGGTTGCTGAAATGATTAAATCAAAATCACCAGAAGAATTAAGAAGAACTTTTAATATTGTTAATGATTTTTCACCAGAAGAAGAAGCAGCAATTAGAAAAGAAAATGAATGGGCAGAAGACAGATGAGAGATGAGAGATGATCAATTTGAAGTTGTCTGTTTGTGGTTTAATACTGGTGATTAAACCACACTTGATGATGATCTATTCTATAATCCATATTCTAATATATATATGTAAATCTGTTTAATATGTGTTACAAATATTGGTACACTCTACACGACCTCTGTTTTTTTTCTTTTGTCGCTTTGGATCGCAAAAAAAAAATGACAAGAGAGAAATTTAAATATTTCATTTCACAACCATTTTAAATTTTAATACTAACTACTCACACTCAACATTTGACTTACTTACAACGGTTCTTACAACAGCGGTATTGAAACATTGGTACACGTTGGCATTACAAGACATAGACCAGACTACTATTCATCTATCGACACAAGGTTTAAGGTTTCCCCGATTTTGTTGGTTTCTTGATTTTATTTGATTTTTTATTTTTATTTTTTTTTTTTGTTTTAATTGCAAAATATTATTATTATGCCTTCTTCAATTGAACTAGATGATAATGAATCTAATATTGAAGATATTGACACATCTGTATTAGATAACATTCTCAATATGTCAGTTGATGAATTAACACAATTAGAACTGAAAATATCTCAAAATTTTAAACAAATTTCTCATACATATTTAACAAATAGATTAAATCGAATAAATTTTATAATTGAAAAATTAAATAATCTGATTAAATTAGCAAATACAAATGATAAAAGTTGGAATGAAATTTATAAATTTGAAATTGAAAGTATTAATAATATTATAACAAATTTTGAAGATTTAATTATATCATCAAATAATGATTCAATTCAAGATAAACCAGATTTATTAAAAAATTTAAAAGATTATCAAATTGAATTAAATGATGTTTTTACAAATATTCAAAGTCCTTTTGATTTTGATGATACTTTTAAATATGAAAATGATCAAGATTTAATTTCAACAAATTTAAATAAATTACCATTTTCAAATTTTTTAAATAATTTCTTTGGTCAACATCGAAAACATTTAAAGATTATAAGTAATGAAAAAGAATATCAAGAAAAATTGATTAAAAAAGATTCTCAGAATCAATCAATTATATTATGGAAACAATATTATTTTAATTTAATACTGAAGAAACAACAATTGAACGATAAAGTTGATGATAAATTGAATCAAACTTTTAAAGATTATCATCATTTAAATGAATATAAGAATAAAGAAAAATTAACAAATTACTACTATAAGTCGTTAATCAATCGACAAGTAGTTAATAAATCTATAAATTCAGAATTGAATAATTTATCAACTACAGATACAAATATATTAATGAATTTCAATCATGATTCAAATAATTTTATTGTTGGATCAAGATTACTACCCAAGAATAAAATTGAAATATCTCAATTGAGAAAAGAAATTAATCAAAATGAAAATTTAGTTGAAAATATTAGAAATGGTATTAAACGAAATATTCAACCTGATTTAGTAGATTCTAAACGTATACATATAGAAGATGAAATAGATGATGATATAACGAATCTTCGAAGCTCAATTAAAAATAAACAATTGGGGATTCTTGAACCTGATTATGAATTCAGTAATGATGAATTAGATGATGATGATGATTGGGAATATTATCAAGAAGAATATGATATGGAAGAAGATTTAACACCAGAACAAAAACAATTACGTGATGATTATAAATATTTATTATTTAATGATGATAATGATAATAATAATTTAAATTTAAAATTTAAATCACCACCACCAATTGAATGTTTCCCAAATTTAATGAGTTAATCTTTTTCTAATAATATACTTGCATTTTTTAAATTTGATTCTTCAATTGTTTTATCTAATGATTCAATAAATTTAAACAGTTTATCACTACTTGAAAGATTAAACTTTTCATTAGGTTCGATTCCATATTCTTGGCTATTTTCTTGTATAACATATTTTAACCATTCAAAAATAATTAAAATTTTATCATTTAATTGTAATTTTCGTACTAATCTTTTACCATTTGGGAATCTAATTTGAATTCTTGTATTTGGTTGTGAATCAATTTCCAAATGATTTATTGGAGAAATCTTATCAAAAGGATCTATATCTTCTTCTTTTGCTTGTTTCTCTTCCTCTTCACTGTCTAAATCAATTGCATCATTCATGGTTGTACCACTTTGATTATCCATCACACTTTGTTTCATAGCCAACTCAATCTGTTGTTCTTCAGTCAAACTATCAGGATCAATCTTAGTTTCATGTTTGACAATAGGATTATTTGAATTTGGATTTAAACTAAAATCATTTAAAAATTTATCAATTGTTGCCAAGAATTCAATTGATGTTGGTACATTGCCATCTTTCCATACATATACTCGTTCACCAGTTAATGGATCTAATATTGCTATATGAGGATATATGTCACATCTACCATAAAAATTTAAATATGAATCTCCATTAAATGAATCTTGTTGATATTGTAAAAATATAAAATCAGTTTGAATAATTTGTTTTACATTTGAATTTGACCATAAATCTCGATTTATAACTTGACAATTAAATTCAGTTGAATCTTGAATATTTATAATTATCCATTTTTGTGATTTTTTACCTTCAATTTTTGCTTGATCTAATGACATAATTGATATGATATCAAATGGTGGACGAAACAAATTTGCTAATCTTCGTTGTGTAGATGTTAATTCTTGTTCTCTTTCATGTCTCATTCGCCTTCTACGACCATTTCTAAAAATTGATTCTTCTTCTTCATCTGAATCTATAATTTCAACATCATTGAATTCTTTATCTTCATCCTCATCTTCTTCTTCATCTTCATCCTCATCTAATTCCTCAATTCTGTGTTCGAAATCAAGTCCTTGATGGAATATTCCTTGTTGTCGTTGTCCCAAAAAATCAATTGGTCTACTAATTGGATTAAATGGGAAATTTGAAAATCCATTATCAACTAATGTTTCATGTCGATGAACATTTGAATCTGCTTCTCTCACATCGTCATGATCATTCTGATATGCTTCTTGTTGTAATCGTTGAGCCATTTCTTCATCTATATCTTTATTATCTATTCCACCTTGATTATTATTATGTTGACCTGATTCCATAAATAATGTAACTGCCAATTCTAAATCTTGATTTGAAATTTCTAAAAATTGTTTTGCTATTGATTCATCCTCAATCCCAGTAACTGCCAAAAAGGTAGGAATATGTTCATCCATGATCTTTGTAAGTTTCTTCTTCTTTTTGTAATGGCAAATTTAATTCAAATTAAAGTACAGAAAAAAATTAGTCGTGGAACAATTCTACAGTGAAAGAATGAAATGAAACTCATCTTTAACTAAGATCGAATAAGAGAACATGATATAGAAATGATGTAGAAATGAGAAACTGTATTGCTTAGATTAGTTTAAACTAAATCTTACCTTTTAGTTTTAGTTTGAATCAATAATTATAACTAGAGGAAGACATGAAGGAAGGTCATCAATTTTTATTCAATTGATCTTTGGTTCCTACCAACTGATAACTTGTGGTTGAACTTTCAAAGTGGTCAATTCAATTAACTAGTTGTTGTTGTTGATTCTTTGATGATTGGAAGTTGCAAAAACCTCAAACCCCAAATTTTCAAAAACTGTGGTTACAACAACAACAACTACTACATTGATCTAATTGAAACACACACTTAATCTATAAACTATTACATACCAAACCAACTCTTTCTATTCTTTCACTTTCTTTCACTTTCTGTTTAAAAAGCCTTGTGAAGGTTATAAAATTATTAATGTTTAATCCATCATCGCATTTTTCTTTTTTTTAGTAAATTGTTCAAGATTGGATCAAATTATATTATTATTATTATATTAAACTTGACAACAAACTTATTTCAATTTGGTATAAAAACCATACAGAACTCAACTTCATCATCACAACTAAGGGACACACATTGGAACTAAAACACTTTGCTTTTTCTTCTCATTTTTTACTTCCAATTTCCATTGTCATATTCTCATCGTATGTCCATTTAAAATAGAATGGATCAATTTGAAAAATATGATCAAGGTCATTTATTACACGATAGATATTTAAAAGTGAATGATATTAGTGAAGGTTCTTATGGATTAGTTTCAATTGCAAAAGATATTAAAAATGATAATAAATTAGTTGCTGTTAAATTCATTTATCCAGTTGATTATAAGAAAAAGATCAATGATGATAATGATAATGATGTTTCAAGAATTGAACGATTAACAATTATAAATCAATTATTAAATGAAGCTGAAAAAGAAATTAAAATTCATAAAATTTTAGGTATACATTCAAATATTTCAAAATTATATGATCATTTTGATTCTTGTTTAATTTTAGAATATTGTTCAAGAGGTGATTTATATGAAGCCATCTATAATGGACAAGGACCATCAACTGTTGAAGATATAAAAGATGTATTTCAACAAATTTTAAATGGTTTACAATTTTGTCATTTAAATAATGTATATCATCGAGATTTAAAACCTGAAAATATCTTGATATCAAATGATTGGAGTATTAAAATTTGTGATTGGGGTTTAGCTACAACAACAAAATTAGTTACAAATGAAAATGAATTTGAAATTGGTTCTGAAAGATATATGGCACCTGAATTATTTGATAAAAATATTGAAAGTTATGATGCTGAAAAGACTGATATTTGGTCAGTTGCAATTATTTTATTAACATTAGTTTTTCATAAAAATCCATTTACAAAAGCAAATTTATCAGATAAAAGATTTCAATTATTTTCACAAAATAGAGAATATTTATTTGATATTTTTTCAACAATGAGTAGTGATTTATTTTCTGTTTTAAGATTTTGTTTAACTATTGATCCAAATAATCGAGATTTAGAGAATTTAATTCAACAACATTCATTATTGAAATATTTTACAATTGATGATGAATATTGGGGTAGTGATGAAGAAGAAGAAGAAGATGAGGAAGATGAATATGAAGATGAATATCTTGAAGAAGATGAAATTGATGATTATTCATCCTCATCTGAAGAATCTCATTTTGAAAAACCAAAAGTTACAATTGAAGAACCTTTGTCAGCACCATTTAAATATAATTCAAGAGCAGATGCTTTATTATCTACAACAACAGAATTAAAACCAATACCTATAAATAAAAAAAATTTTAAATCAAGAAAACCTTTAAAAGTTGCATCATTTGCAGCTAATAATACCGATCATAAATTTAATAATAATAATAATAAAAACAATAGAGAAGATTTTTTTACACCAAAATCTATTTTTAATCATTATATGGATAAATATGGTGAACAAAAATCAAATAAACCATTTAATAATAAAAAGAAGAATAATCAACCAAGAAGGAAAACATGGAAAAAAAATTATAAATCAAAGATCAATTCATCAAATCATGAGAATTTTAATGGTAAAAGAAAATCAAGATCTTATTCAAATTCAAAAGTGAAAAAGAATCAACATTATAATACAATAAATTCATTCAATAATGGTTTAAACAGATTTAATTCATTATCATCATCATTCCATCCATTGAGTCATCCACATGGTAATGGAACCATTCATCATCATCATACAATTACATCATCTAGTTCACTGAATCCTGGGAAATATATCCCACCATATCTTAGATCTCCAACAATGAATAATAATAAAGCTTCACCTGTAATTGAACCTAATTCAAATGAAGAATTGGATCAATTATTAGAAGTTTTCCATTTAGAAGATGATTTTGAAAGTGATGGATCATTTCAAAAACCAAATAGAAAACAATTATTTGGTGATGATAATGAATTAATTAATCATAATAATAATAATGGGTCAAGTTCAAATAAATATATTCCACCATTTAGAAGAAATTCAAATACCAATTCAAAACAAATTTCAAATTATTTAAATAAACAAAATGAAAAAAGAAATAATCGTAATAATAATAATAATCATGGTTCTAATAATTATAATAGTACAATTTTAAATACAAATTCAGTTCCAATCATGGGATCAGATTGGTCAAGATTTAAAAGGGATTGGAGTGATTACGAAAGTTACGAATAGTTTTTATTTTTTAATGATATATAGAAAATACTTAAAGTATTACATAAATAAATACATACACAGCATGAATCTTTTATTTACAGTCTTAAAATAGTGTTTATGAACTCTAGAATTGGATTACATTCAAGATCTGAAACAAACATCTTGCTTGTTGATAAGTTGAATAAAAACAACTGAAACATCTTGAAACTGTCTGAAACCATCTGAAATACCTACAACAACTGAAACAGCCTGAAACAGCCTGAAACGACTTAGTTTGAAACCTCTTTAATCTGTGTATACGACGAATCTGTGGTGTGGTGTGGTGTGGGGAGGTGAGGTGAGTAGGTAGTGTATAAATAATCAATAATTGATAAATATGGTAAATGCATAAAGTGTTAAATTATCTTAATTGTGTTGTGTGTATATATATATGAGTGATTACATAATCCACCATACAATTGTAACAGAAAAAAAATTTCAAAACAATTTTTAAAACAAATTTGAAACATTTATTAAGATTATTCATTCATTCATTCATTTAACTACTACAACAACAACAACAGCCACTCAACATTGGTATCATCATCATATCATATATAAAACATACACAATCTTCTGTTACATTATTATTTCACACAATTGATTTCATTTAGTTTCATTTGATTTTGAATTTGATTTTCAAATTACCCTTTTAATTGCTTGATTCTCATATTAATAATCAAAAGATCATTCACTCACAGTCAATCAATTGGAGTATATCACATCATCATATTCCATCAACATTACTACAATTCACTAGTTTTGAAATTATAGTTCACTTTTTAACATTTCCCAATCTTTAAAACATTACACTTGGTTTAAAACAATCTTTAATTTTTAGTGTTGGTCCAATTAATTTATTTTATTACATAATCAACAATAGTGCTTACATAATCAACGAGAAAAAAAAAATATTATTTTTAATTTTTGGTTTTTGGTTTTTGCAGCATTTTTAATTTTTAGTTTATTTTTTATTTTTTATTTATTAATTAAAAGTGGAAAATTAAACTTTTTAGACGATACAATTGATCATAGTTAGTAGACTTGACAACTTTATATTTCCAACATCCAACAACAACAACAACAACTTCAAGCATTACAAGTTAGCATCATCATCATCATCTCATCATCTCATTTAATACAAGATCTTTTTATTTGTATGGGGGGTTTTACAATTTCAAATTTGTATTTAATTTGTTTCATTTGTCATTTTTAAAATTAATTTATTATTTTTTATTATTATATTTTTATATTTTTAATTCACTACTAACTAACTAACTAACTAACTACTACTACCAATTACTATTATTATTATTACCATTTATTATTATTTGAAACAAATTTAAAACATTCCTATTTCAAATGTCACCTTCAAGTAGGAAGAATTCATCACAAGTTTCAACTATCAACAACCCAATTGATGATGAAGAAAATGATGAATCACAAATTGATGTTAGAGAATCATTAAGATTAATTGAAGATTTAAAATTTTTTTTAGCTACAGCTCCTGCTAATTGGCAAGAAAATCAAGTTATTAGAAGATATTATTTAAATCATGATGAAGGATTTGTTAGTTGTATCTTTTGGAATAATCTTTATTTCATTACTGGTACTGATATTGTTAGATGTATTGTTTATAAATTTGAACATTTTGGTAGAAAAATTATTGATCGTAAAAAATTTGAAGAAGGTATATTTTCAGATTTAAGAAATTTAAAATGTGGTATTGATGCAATTTTAGAACCTCCAAGATCAGAATTTCTTGAATTTTTATTTAAAAATTCATGTCTTCGAACTCAAAAGAAACAAAAAGTATTTTTTTGGTTTAATGTACCTCATAATAAATTAATGGCTGATGCTTTAGAAAGAGATTTAAAAAAGGAGAAAATGAATCAAAATCCAACTACAATTGCAATTAAAGAACCTGCATTATCATTTAAATATGATGAAAATTTAAATTTATTTACTCAATTAGCAAAATACATGGAAAATCAAAAAAAGACTAGTGATACATCAACTACAACTACTGCTACATCATCACGAGAACTGAGGAAACAAACAACAATCACATCTGCTGTTCCTACTAGTTCATCATCATCTTCAACTTCATCATCAACAACAACTCAAGAAGCTACTACTACCAAACCTGAAGTTAATGAAAAATCATCACCTGAATATCAATCATCTAATATTAGACAAGAAGAAGAAAGTGAAGCTGATTATGAAGATGATTTCCCATTAGATTATTTTGAAATTGGTAATCAACATCATCAAGATGATTTTATAACTTTAGATCATAATCCAAAATCAGGTTATGCTCATATAATTGATGATAATTATGATAATTTCTTAGATGCATCTTCATTATTTCAACATTCTCAAACTAATCAAGTTGCTTATAATGATGAATATTTAATTGAACAAGCACAACCAATTAAAACTCCATTAACTTCTTCAATACCAAATAAACCAACAAAAATTATGGTTAAAAATGAAGAAGTTTATTTACCTCATCCACATCAATCAGCTTTAACTACATTCCCACCTAATTTTATTAGAGTCCCACCACCATCTGCATATCTAAGACCAATTCAACCAAATTCTCAACAACAATTATCACAACCACAATCACTGCATTCATATTTACCACCTCCACCTCCACCTCCACCATCACTTCCACATCCACATTCACATTCACATCCAGTTTATTATGATTCATATGGTGGATATTATGATAATCAAGTAAATAATGATCATGAATATTATCAATTCCAACCTCCACAACCTCAATTTTATCATCAATATGATTATTATCAAACTGATAATGAAGTTGTACCAGTATCAAATCATAATCATTCATATAGACGGTCTCCATTACAAAAGCAAACAATCATAACTCAACAACATCCACCAAGAAAAAGACTGTTGACATATCTTCAAGGTACAAATACTAAAAAGCAAAAACAAAAGGATAAAAATGTAACCAATGAAACACCGGTATCATCAGAACCACAAAAAGTTACAAGTGAATAATAAATTTTCAAATATTCAGGAATATTTCATAAATTTCATTTCACTAATATACAAAACTATTGTAATCATGAAATTTTCTCATTTTGTAAAAAAAAGTGGGAACTTTACTTGTCCGTTTATCACTTGAAATTCGTATCTCTTTCAATTCAAAGACAATCGTATAATCTTTAATAACGCTTTTAACATTTGAAAAGCCCTTTTGATAATCTTTGGCCGTTAAAAATTACTGTTAAATTTTAGTAACCCAAAAAAAAAAACAAAACAAAGTTTAATTTTCCACTTGTTGCAAATTAAACTTTTGACATGTGAAGGTGAAAACCAAACTTTAAAAATTTGATGTAACGTCTATTTAATGTGCATTCTACTTAACCTATATTGTTCCATGGAAGAATATACAATGAAAGAAGGTTTCAATGTTTAATCGGAACAATTATTGATAAGAACCCAAAAAGCACTATTTCGGGTTCCATTTTGAAATAAGCCTCGAATGATAATTTCTAATGGTTTACCCGTTTTAATTAAATGACTAGTGAGGCTGCCCCCAATGATTAAACCTCACTATAAAAGTTAGATTTAGTTTACTATATAAACTCCAGAGATCTCCTCATTTTCAATTTCTCATCTATATAAATCAAGTTATTGCTTTACTTTTTTTTGCTGCAAAAAGATTTTCACATTTTAATTTTTTTTTCTGTAATGTCCGAAATAAAAACTGGGGTAATAAACTCCGAATTGAAATCATTTCCAATGTTATATTATATTGTTGGTGCTACTGTGCTTTATATGGTATATTCAGTTGTTAGCTGGTATCAAATTCATGTGTTCAAGAGGAAACATCATTGTAAAGAACCTTACACCATTCATAATCCATTTTTCGGGATTCCCCTCATTTTTGAAATGAAGAAATTAAAAGATAGTGGTAAATTTTTTATGAAGGATAATATTTTTACAAGTTCTAAATCATCACCACAACATGAAACTATTAAAGCTTGTATTGGTGGTAAGACTGTTTTAACTACCCAAGATCCAGAAGTTGTTAAAGCTATATTATCAAGTCAATTTGATGATTTTTCAATTGGTATGAGACATAAATTTTTAAGTCCAGTCTTGGGAGATTCAATTTTTACATTAGATGGACCACGTTGGAAACATTCAAGAAATTTTTTAAGACCACATTTTAGTAGAGAACATGTATCACATACAGAATCACTTGAAAAACATGTTTTAATTTTAATTGAATTAATTAAATCAAATAATTGTAAAACATTTGATTTTCAAAAATTAATTCAAAAATTTACTCTTGATACAGCAACTGATTTTTTATTTAATCAAAGTGTTAATTCAATGTATAATGAAAAATTACAAATTGGTATTAAACCAGATTCAAGTGTTCAAGCAACTGGTGATGAATTTTTCAATGCACTTTTAATTACTGGTGAATATACAAGTGCAAGAGCAATGGCTCAAACATTTTATTTTTTATTTGATGGTAAAAAATTTAGAGATGCATGTTCACAAATTCATAAAGTTACTGAATTTTATATTGATAAAGCTTTAGCAATGACTGAAAAGCAAATTGAAGAAAATAAAAATCATACAATTTTAACTGAATTAATTAAAGTTACAAGAGATCGAAATGTTTTACGTGATGAAATTTTAAGTATGTTATTAGCTGGTAGAGATACAACTGCTTCATTATTAGCATTTTTAATTTTAGAATTAGCTAAAAATCAAGATGCTTGGAATAAATTAAGAACTGAAGTTATTTTACATTTTGGTAATGATGGTTATCCAACTTTTGAAACTTTAAAACATTGTCAACATTTAAAATATGTTGTATCTGAAGCTTTAAGAATGTACCCCACAGTTCCATTAAATTTTAGAACTGCTACAAAACGTACTACATTACCAAGAGGTGGTGGACCAGATCAAAAATCACCAATTTTTGTTGAAAAAGGTACTAGTGTTTTATATCGTGTTTATGATATGCAAAGAAGAGAAGATATTTATGGTGAATTTCCAAATAAATTTATCCCTGAAAGATGGCAAAATTTAAAAAAATTAGGTTGGGCTTATGTTCCTTTCAATGGTGGTCCAAGAATTTGTTTAGGTCAACAATTTGCTTTAACTGAAATTTCTTATGTTTTAACAAGATTAGCTCAAACTTTTACAAAATTATCAACTACTCAACTGTACCCTCCAAAAGTTAGATTAAGTGCAATTATGAAAGTTTATGATGGTGTCCACGTAGTATTCGAATAATATATATTTGTTTCTTGTTTTTTATCGATGACTATAAAATTCAATTAATCTTTGTTGTGATATTGGATACCTAGATTTAACATTTTGTAAAATTTTTAAAACTTCATTTGATATTAATTTGTTTTTTAATAAACTTCCATAACATATGATTGCATTCTTTCGAAATGAAACTTCTTTATTATTGAAAAGGTTTCCAAATATTTTATCTAATCGATAAAGCTTTTTTGTATCAATTTTATTATCTTCAATTAAACATTTTGATAAATATCCTAAACATAAATTCAGTATTGCCATATTCATATCAGAAGATTCTAAATGATTTAATATAATTTCTTGAAATTGATAATTTATATTTAAAACTGATAAAATTTCAGTCCATACAAAATACATTTCTGATTCTGTATTTGATTCATTACAACTTTTTTTTAATAAATTCCAAAGTTTTTCAATATTAATTGAATCATAATTAAATCTTAATAAATTTTTAAGTAAAAATAATCCATCCAATACTTGTTGATAAGTTAATATCTCAAATTTATTGAAATATTCCCATAATGAATCTTCCAATATAAATTTCCCCTTTGATAAAAAATATTCTCGATATTCAAAATTTGCTGATGCCATTGAATCAATTAATCCAATTATATTTAAAATTGAATAATCATTAATTTTAGGTTTTTCAGTTATTCTTTGACATGTATTTTCAAATTCTTCAATACTAATTATTAAATTACAATCATTATCTAAATTGAATTTTGCATGTTGGAAATTTTCCCAATTTTTAAAACTTCGATCAATTTTTAAATCTTTATCTTCATAAATTGAAATTTTTTGAATTTTACTTGAAATTGATTTTAATGGATCAATTTTTTCAATAATTTCTTGAATATTCTCATTTGATTCAACAATTGGTTTTGTCAATGGTTTCAGTTTCATATAATCTCCTTTTTTGGCCATAACCATTGTAAAATCATCAACTTGTGCATGTTTAGGACTAATTTTTAAATTCTTTGGTAAAATCACTTCAGTCATATCAAATAATTCTTTATTTAATGGTTTTTTAATCTTCATTGTACTATCAATTTCAATAATTGATTCAACTTCTTCTTTAAGATTAATTTCAATATCTTGTAAAATATTCATAAATTTAAAACTATCAATTGTATATAATTGACGAAACAATTGTGATAATAAGTTATAACATGTTGTTGCTTTCAATATTATAATTAATCTAATCAATTCAATTAATAATTCACCAAAATGTAAATCAGTTATAACTAATTTATTTAATGATATCAGTAATGCTTTTAAAAGTGTTTTAGCTATATCAAATTTATACTTTGATATTTGCATTATTAAATTATGTGTACCTACATTTTCTGGTGAATCAATTATTAAATTTAATATAAAAATTGATGATTGAAAAAATTGTGGTATTTCTAAAATTGAAATTATTAAATCAAATGTTTTATCATCCAATTCTTTGAAAATTAATGTACATATTCTTAAAAAATCATTTGGTTGAAATAATATAGCTGCTTTTTTAAATGTTGAATCATTTGATGTAAATAATGGTTTTAATAATAATGGATTTCTTTCTGAAATATCTTTAATTATTGATTCAACTTCTTTTGGTAATTCTTCTTTTGTCATAATTGCATATTTTAATAATGTTATACCTTCAATAAGTAAATGAGTTTCATTTGATGAAAGAAAATTAATCATTGGATCAGTATGATCAATTGATGAAGTTGATTCTCGTTTTGAATAATGTTCAAATGGTGATCTTTTAATTTCAGTTGAACTTCGTACTCGTTCTTTTGGTGTATGAACTGGTGTTGAATTATTTGGAGTCCAACTTGTTGATCTTGTATATGGTCTAGTTTCAAGTTTAAATGAATGTTTTTCTTTAAGCAATGGAACAACTTTAGATGATACTTTTGGTAATGGTAATGTAGTTGATTTACTTTCTAACCTTGAAGGTGGTCTAACATGATCCAATTTTTTTTGTTTAATTTCTCGATTTTTTTCTAAAATTGCACTTTTAATTGAAGGTCTAGATGATGATGGTCTTGTAGTTTGAGCTGATCCCTTTTGAGATCTTTCAAGTGCTTTCACCGTTGTTGAATCTAATTTCTTCAATAATTTATCTGATTCATTTGGAAATACTTTTATAAAACAAAAATAACAATCTTTAGCAACTTGTCGAACTTTTGGATTAGCATCTTTTAATAATTTTATTAAAACTTTTGAACTTGATTCAATAACATATGATTCATGACCATTTAAAAATGTATCATCTGATCCATACCTAAGTAAAATAATTTGTAACCATATAGCTGCATATGATCTTGGTTGATAATTTCTTTCATCCAATGTACCCAAGATTCTTTGAATTAATTTTTGATTATATGGTATATTAGTATAAAATGAACAAATTGTCATATTTGCATTCATTGAAGTTATATTTTTAGTTGATGAACATAATTTTATTAAATTTGAAAATACAATTTCTGATATTGATTCAAATTCAAATTTTAAAATTATACCACATTCTTTTAATAATTGACAACTATGACCACATAATGTAGTACGTAATGATTGTGCACCTTTTAAAATACCAATTGCAAGATTTTTTAAACATAAAATTAAATCTGATTGATAATTTTCAATTGAATTACCTCGTATTATACCACGTATTTTAATAATATTCTTTTCTCGTATTTTCCAATTCAATTCAGTTTCTTTATTTTCAAAACATGGATGAAATAAATCAAATGTATTACGCATTCCATCTACATTATCAAAATTTATTGCTTGTATATCTGTTGACATTGTATAATTTTGTTTTTCAAGTAAATCCATTAAATCCAGTGAATACAAATTATCCCCATCATGATTTATTAAATTCAGTTCTGGTTCAATTTTCAAACCCTTCACTTTAATATAATCAAGAAGTTCATTTTGGAAATGTTTGGATATATTACATGATTCCATATCAATTTTTAAACTCTCAATTAAATTTTGATTATCTTGATAATAATCTTTAAATAAATTTTTTATAGAATTTATTAATTCACCATTATTTGAATTTTGTTTCAATTCTCCTAAAATATTCAACACAAATGATTGAATATTAAATTTTTTACTAATATTTTTATAAATTTGATTCATCCAATTTATTGTTTCAATAGTCATTTTAATATTTGCATTTTCAAATGATATTTCTTGTATTGCATTTTCAACCTCACGTGGATTGCTCAACCAATAATCTTCTAATGCCTTTTTAGCTATATTTATATTTCCAATACCACCTAATCTATTAATTAAAATCGGTAGAATTAAATAATTTTGATCTTGTAAAATTTTACCAGACATATCTTGTACACTTATACGTTTGATTAAATATGATAATGCATTGAAAGATATAGACAGTATACCTAAATTTGATATTTTTAAACCTTCTAATATGATTTGTAAATAAGTTGAAATTTGAGAAATATCAATTGAATCTTTTTTGATATGTGCTTTTAATTTTTGAATTAATTCTAATTTATAATCATCTTGTACATCTTGATTACTAACTTTAGCTAGTATTGAGTCTATAGGTTCATGGAAACTCGGCATGGTTGAATGATTTGATAATGAAAAATTATAAATCTGTTATAAAAATATTAAAAGCAAAACAGAGAAAATCAAAACATTAATTTGAAACGCGCAACAAGATTGTTTTAAAATTGAAAGATGATGATGATGATGAGACATTGATGATACATCTCAGTTTGATATCAATCCTATGGTGAATGATTGAGAGATTGAGAAATGAATATGTCATACAATGATTAGAGTTTTAGCTGTGTATATCGAAGATTAATGTTTTCAATTTGAACCATGCCACAAGTTAATACCCTTTGCTCTATTAGTTCTGTCTACATCTGTTTTACAAAGCTTGGATATAGCTATTAATCTGGTTAACCATGGTTGATTATCTTTGTTTTCTAATTCTCTATATTACCACGGGTTTTGATCTGAGTTAGTGTAAAATAGATTTATACCACTACAACACAATCAATCCTTTAATTCAACCACTCCCATAGCTATCACACTATGACTACAATCATCAATCTTACAATCTTATAAGTTGATCAATGATAATTATAAATTATCAACTGATTTAACCATATGGTAGCTTATATCTCTATTTCCTGTATATAACCCATTTAGCCAATTAAAACAATTGGAGAGCAAAAAAATCAACTCATAAAAATTAAACATCTATTCAAACTAAACCATGTTTAAACAAGGACTTATTAAACAATTAAACATAAGAAGATTTGGATCTCATTATGCTCCATCTAAATTTTTAAAAGAAGCTGCTTACAAACCAAACAAAGAATTGGGTAAAGAATTTTTAAAAAAATATGAAGAAAAAGTTCATCATTCAGAAGCTGTTACAAATACTTGGAAAAAATTCACTTATTACGTTGCATTACCAGCTTTACTTTTAGTTGCTATTCCAGTTGGGAAAGTTGAAGCTGAACACGCCAAACATAGAGAACATAACAGACATTTATCCGATGAAGAATGGCCAACCCAATATGATTATCAAAACATTAGATCAAAACCATTCTTTTGGGGTGATGGTGATAAAACTTTATTCTGGAACTCAGATGTCAACAGACACGTTGTCCCAGAATAGATTGTTTTTAAATTTAACTATTTAATATTATGGAAATATACAAGTCATTGAAAACTTTACCCTCTACTCGATATATATATAAATTATATATTTATAATGCAAGATAGTCATACAACTAAAAATACAGATAAAAGTCAAACTATAAAATCATAATCATTTAAAAACATTAAAATAATCAAAAAATTCTGTTTATTATTATAATGTTGAAAAAATGTATAAATTATTAGTTGCAGCAATTGCAACTGAATTCTCTCTAGGATGCCATGATAAATGAAGTATCAGCTTTTTAAAATCTAAATCATCAAAATCTGCTTCCAAATTACTACCAACACCACTCATCATTCTACGTCTTGTTGGATGAAGACCTGATTTTTTAGATTTAAAAGCAGATTTATCAGCTTGTAAAATAATTTCTTCTTGTTCATCATCATCATCTAATTGTGAACTTGGTGAATTCTTATTATTATTTGGTGGTGTTTCATTATCTGAAGTTTCATCTTCTTCATCTTCATCATCATCATCTTGATTTCTTTTTCTACAATTTGATGAAGATTTCTTTATAGTTTTAACATTAACATCACTTGAAACTACTGCATTTGGATATATCATGAAATTATTATTGTATGAACCGGTCATAACTGATTTATTATCTCCACTAAATTGAACTTCAAATTTATCAAAAATTGCATCATTTTCATATGTATCACATAATTTTTCTCTTAAATGTTCATGAACATTTATTGTTTTAACTGGTTTATTTTCCATTGCTAAATCCCATATTTTAACTGTCATATAATCTCTACTTGCAATATATCTACCATCATGACTAAATTTAACATCTGAAATTGAACTTGTAATTTCAGTGAAAAAATTATGTGACAGTGGTTCTAAATATTCTTCAAATATTTTAGCATGTGTATCACATAATGAATTTGATCTCATATCTGATAATTTTATTGTACCTTTTGAAGATGAATACATAAATAAATTACATTGCAATGGATGAAATTCTGCACTTGTAATAACTTCAGTTAATTCTTCCATATTACCTGGTTTTATATCAACAATATTAAATGATTGATCAGCAATACCTAAATTCCATAAATTAATTCTTAAATCATCTGCTGATAAATAAGTTTCTTGATCAGAATTTACAGATATTGAATTGATATGATAAGCATGAGCATTTGAATAAATCTTTTTAGGTTGAGCTGAAATTAATTTATCATGAAATTGTAATTGTGGTAGTTTTAATGATGATATATTTAATGAACCTGATGAATTATCAGGTAAATGATTTAAACCATTTAAATTATTTTCTGAAACTAATTTAATTTGTCTTTCTTGAATCTTCCATAATTTAATAGTTTTATCATTTGTTGATAATAAATATAATGAATCATTACCACTTTTTAACCATTTAATTTTATTTATCTTTTCTTCAATCTCTAGTGATTTTAAATAATCAAATTCAGCATCATGACTTTGGAATTCAGTGAAGAATTTATATTCACATGATTTTTTACTTTGATTTCTTTCAAATAAAACAATTCTTCCACCCTTGTCACCTGTAGCTAGATAATCACCACTAGAATCAAATTCTGTTGTGGAAATGATGTCTGCTTCGGTGATTTCTCCAATATCCGTCTTATCTCCAAAACATTGGCTAAACCTCCATTGATCTGTCATGTTGTGTACCTTGGTATTATAGTGTAAGCTTGATAATGTTATGTTGTGTTGTATTTGTGGACTAAATTTAGTTAACAGAGATTAATTGTTATAGTAGTGTATAATGAGAAAAAATATCTTCATCACATCAACAAATCGATCAATTTGTAGATCTCATCAACTAAACAATTAATAAAGAGATTTAAACAGAAATTGAACACTAGGACTCATTATTTGAATTCAAATTGAATCCATACTTGATAAAAGATAGTTCAAATTTTCTTTACTGATGTGACAATTGTTTTGTACATTAAATTTCTTTTATACATATATTAGATAAAACACACAAATCAAATGTGATTTAACTTATAAAGACCTGCTTAGATAGCTTTTTTAGCAGCATCTTGTGGTGATACTTTTTTATCAGCAGCAAATCTTTTTCTTTGAGGTGGAGCTCTGATTCTTCTGTCAGTTCTTGATCTAACTCTGACAATTCTAGCATGGATAGCACATGAAACACAGTAGTGTAATTTGTTGTACAATTTTGGTAAAGCATATTCAGCATAAACTGAAGCTTCAGATAAATCTCTAACAGCAGCAGCTTCAACCATGTTTCTGATTGTGACTCTTTTGATAGCTTTATCTTTTGGTACACATCTAGCACAGTTTAAACATCTAACTGGTTTGACGTGACCTCTACCTTTTTTATTTCTACCGTTGGAAGCTCTTTTTTTTGGCATGTTCCTAAACATCGTTAGTATATTTGATCAAAATTAAATACTGGAGATATATATGGACACATGATTGATAAATTGTTGATATGTTTCAACTATAATTGATGATTGTTTGAAACTTATAAGTTTCATCAATTCAATATTCTCTTCTATTCTATATTGTTTCCAACTTGTCTATTTCGTTTCCATCCTTCTGTTCTCTAATCTTTGATCATTATCGTATTCCTCAATGTGTACATGTATATATCTATCTCTGCTATAGGGTATCTTGTTGACATACTAATTAATTATGTTGTAAAAGGAAACAAAATAAAATTAAAATTGAAATTTGAAAAATTTTATTACACTGTGAGTAGAATTTTTTGTTAGTAGTGTGTGATAGATAATACTATTACTATGTAAACACAGTTTTGTGTAACATTTATTATGTCCAAGGATTACAGTGCGCACTCATAATAATCTTTACTTAATAATACTCTAAACTATAAGAAAGAAAATAACAATTATACACTACTTAGTCGGCTGACTTTAAATTTTTTTAGGGCTATAGACCTTGTTTGACATTTTGCAACAAGTTCTTATCAGTTCTGCGATAACAACATGGATATAAAATCTGGATACACTTGAGCTAGTACCTTGTTGTTATATCTGAATTGAAGCTGTGAAGAGACTATGTGAATATTACTGTAGTATATCATTCTAGTTTGGTACTGTAATAACAAACTCTATTCCAATATATAATTTTCTTATTAGTTGAACCTCTATTGATGGTAAAAAGTTATTTACTTTAATCTAGAGATTGCATACTCAATCCCTAAGTCTCACATGTTCATTTAATTACTTTAATTGCATTTCTTCATAGTAAAATCAACACTTCTCGTTGGCTTTAGTTAGGTTCCAGAAAATTGCAAAAAATCGCAAATTTTCAGAACAAATTCGATTTCAGTCATAGAAGAGTATAATTCAAGTCAAGTCACCGTTAACTAACAAGTATAGATTAATAATAGTTGTTACAATAACGGACACTTGTTGCTTACGACATTCATTCTTTCGTTCGATAACTTTGAATTTTTTAAATAGTTCCATCTTTTCAATACTTCTAACAACTCATCTAAATGATTACTACTCATCTATATATCTATTATTGAACATTTTACTTGCTTAGTTCGACCTAATGGTATAGTATTTTACATTTAATTCCTATGGTTTACAATTACGAGAACCAATTAAATTTAACCAATAATTGTTAGTGCGAAGCAAAAAATAAACAGAAAAATATTAGCTGATTTCAAAGTATAGAAGTGAAATATAGTTTAACTAATTCAATATCATTTAATATTTATAATTAACTATCATCAACTATCATCAGTTTAACTATTCAAAAAAAAAATTACACTATCATATATAACTTCATATCAAGGTATGTTCAATTACAATTATAAACTGGAGCACCATTCAATATACAATAGATTTTTATTTGAGAAGAGAACAACAATTAATATAAATTGACTCCATCATTCAAAAACACAATACTAACTTTTTATTAGATGTTTGCTCGTAATACATTTAGAATCGTTAGACAACCAGCAAGATTATTGTCAACTTCAAGAATTGTTTTAAACAAAACTCCAACTGAAACTAAAACTGCTAAAGATTTGGCTGAAGTTACACTTAGCCCAGGTTCTTTGATTGGTCCTGGTGCTAAAGAAGGTACCATTCCAACAGATTTCGATCAAGCTACTGGTTTACAAAGATTGGAATTGTTGGGTAAAGCTGAAGGTGTTGATATTTTCGACATTGAAAACCCAATCACTGAAGGTAAAGGTACCCTTGAAGATCCATACTTGGTTCCAACTTATATTGGATACAGATACGTTGGTTGTAAAGGTACTGAAGACCATGATCACAAACCATACTGGATGAAAGTAGAAGAAGGTAAATTGGCAAGATGTTGGCAATGTGGTACCGTTTTGAAAGCTAAATATTTGGGTGAACCAGGAATGGCTCATTAGAATATTTACATTCAAAATTGTTATCATTTTTCATTTAGTTAGTTTTATATCATTTTAGTCATTATACGAACATTATAAAGATAAATTTTGTAGATTTTTTATTGCAAAAAAAGTACAATTTTTCAATATTTCATTCTGGCAAAAGAAATCATGATCTACCGTAGACAATCTAGATTATCCCTTAACCATGAATTTCGGATTATTAGACTTCAGTTTGAATTACACAAAATTAAGTTTTGATAACGGGTAGATTCTTTTCGTTTGTAAAACAGCCTCACCATTACTCTATTAGCTCAATAGTTAAACGCTTATTCACGGTAAACAAGTGAAGAAATTTAACACCACATTCCACACATGTAAAATTTGATAATATATAAACTAATAGATATTCCATTGAATTTTCAAAAATTATAAAACAACAATGACTATTAAACAAAAAGTGTTGTTTTTAGAAGCACCAAGAAAACAATTCTTGAAAAAGTTTGAAACTAAATTTGATTGTATATTTTATAAAATTACTTCTATAGAACAATTGATCTATGATTTAAGTTTTAAATTTTATGATATTGAAGCTATATATAATGGCTGGGTTGGATTTACTAGCATTGGTGGGTTAAGAGGTAAAATAGTTGCTGCTCTACCTCCAAGTTTAAAAGTTATTACAACTTGTAGTATTGGAACTGATATTTTTGATATTGATGCATTGACAACAAGAAATATTGTTTTAACAAATGTTCCATCACAAGTTGCATTTGAAGCAGTTGCTGATCTTGCTTTATACAATGCTTTGACAAGTTTTAGAAATTTTAAATTTTATGAAAATAACTTTAAAAAGTTTAGTCATACTGGTGTGTTGAGAACATCTTTAGTTTACGGTGATTTTGATCAAAACAATGGAAAATCTATTGTAGAACCAGTTAATGGCGGGGTGTATGCTTATTCTTGTTGTGGTAGAAATAATTTTTCACCAAGAGGACATAATGCTGTTATAGTAGGGTTTGGAAATATTGGACAAATGATTGCTGAAAGATTAGCTTGTGTTGGTATGAATATCCATTATGTTAAAAGAAATAAATTAACTGTTGAACAAGAACAAAAATTGAACTACAAAGTGACGTATCATGAAACAGTTGAAGAGACAAAAGATATTGCTGATTTGATTATAATTGCATGTCCCGGATCACCATTAACTAGACATTTGATCAATGACGATTTAATTAATCAAATGTCAAAACCTTTTAGAGTGATAAATATTGGCCGTGGGTTTTGTATTGATGAAAATGCTTTAGTCAATGGATTAAAAAATGGTAAAATCTTATTTGCTGGATTAGATGTATTTGAACAAGAACCAATAGTTCATCCTGAGTTATTAAATAGAGAAGATGTATTGTTAACCCCGCATATCGGTTCTGCTGTAACTGAAAATGATGAATTTACAACATTAACTAGTTTCGAAAACATTGAAACTGTATTACTTAATTATAATAAACCAATAACTAGAGTTAATTAGAATATACATATCTTTATAGAAATAGAAATGGTTGTGAAAAGCAGCAATGAAGTGTCTCTACCAATATCAACAATCTCCTTCCGCTAACTATTTGTTTGTTGAACAAAATTAACTATACTTTTTGTATGCAATATTAATTTTCAATCAAAAGAAAATATCACAAAATAATGCTGACAATATATATTGGGGTATATAAGGCAATATATGATTATCAAGCCCAAGCAGATGAAGAATTGTCTATAAATGAAAATGATATCTTGTATCTTTTGGAGAAATCAGATATTGATGAATGGTGGAAAGTTAAGAAAAGAGTATTACCATCCGCAGATGAAATTGTTGATGAACCATCTGGATTAGTTCCATCTACATATATCCAAGAAGCTCCTGTTTTAAAAACCGCAACTGCATTATATGATTATGATAAACAAACAGAAGAAGAACTTTCATTTCAAGAACTGGAGAAATTTAATATATATGATCTTAATGATCCAGATTGGATTTTAGTAAGTGATTTATCTAAACAACAATTTGGGTTTGTTCCATCAAATTATATTCAATTGGATGATAGTCAAACATCAAGTCAACCACAAAATCATCCTCCACTTCCGGATCATCAAACTCAAGTTCCACCACAACAAATTCGTCTTCCACCAACTCAATTTGAACCACCACCTGTTCATAAAGATAGATCAGTTGAGCCAAATTTCCCACCTCCAACACCAGATAAAGATTATCCACGTCAATTACAACAACCACTGAATGATTATGAAGAAGATGATGATGAAGCACCACCTCCTATGCCATCAAGACCAGAAGCTGTTTCACAATCATCATACTCAGAGCCTGTTAGAAGTTCACAAAATTATGAACAAGAAGAAAATTTGGGTGATAATAAAGATCATACATTTGATGGTGAATTTTTCACTTGGTTTATTGATGAAGTAGATGGACGTAAAAAAAGAGGTATAAAATTATCAATTGGACAAGGATTAATCATTATCAAACCAAATACATCAAGTCCAAGAAAACTTAAATTAAGATCATCATCAACTATAGATAATGAATGGAGAATAAAAGATTTGATAAATTTTAGTCATGAGAAAAAGCATGTATTTTTAGAATTTAAGAATCCATCTGCTTCATTAGAATTACATACTGGTACAAAGGATGTAGCAGAAGCAATTATGGCCATTTTAGGAGATTTAAAAGGTGCAGAACAAGCTAGAGGATTAAAAGAAGTTGCAAGAGCTTCTCAAGCTTCAACAGGTGATGGTAATAAAAAAATCGGTAGACTCTTATATGATTTTAGAGCTCAAGGTAATGATGAATTGAATAGTAAAGAAGGTGATGAAGTTTATATAATTAATGAATCAAAATCAAAAGATTGGTGGATGGTTCAAAATATTGATACTGGTAAACAAGGAGTTGTACCATCTACATATGTTGAAATTATAAGTACTTCTAATTTAGATAAATTAACAGATGGTCCTATGAGAAGAAAATCTACAAAAGGTAGAGTTGTTGAAGGTAAAGAAAGACGTCATGGACATCGTCATAGAAGTAGAGAAGAAAGAGACAAAGTTAGAGAAAGAGATAGATCACATAGAGATCAAGCTTCACCAAAGAATAATGAAAAATCAGGTCCGAATTATCATCGAGTTAGAACATGGATTGATAGTTCCGGTACTTTTAAAGTTGAAGCTGAATTTTTAGGTTGTGTTGAAGGTAAAGTTCATTTACATAAGACAAATGGTGTTAAAATAGCTGTTGCTGCAGAAAAATTATCAGTTGAAGATTTAGAATATGTTGAAAAAGTGACTGGTACATCTTTAGAACAATATAAAGAACAAGTTGCTAAACAATCAGCTAAAAAATCAAGATCAAAAAGTAGATCAGGTGCTACATCAGAAGAACAAGAACTTAAACCTCAACATACATCAGCCATGGCTGCGATCAATGATCTTCCACCACCTCAACCATCAAGACCTAAATCTACAACTCAAGTTTCTAGTAATGGAGCACCACTTTATGATTGGTTTGATTTCTTTTTACAATGTGGGGTTGATATTGGAAATTGTCAACGTTATACATTAAATTTTGAACGTGAACAAATGGATGAAAATATATTGGAAGATATTTCACCATCTTTATTAAGAACTTTAGGTTTAAGAGAAGGTGATATAATTAGAGTTATGAAATTTTTGGATACTAAATTTGATAGAAAGAAAACAATTGAAAATGATGCACCAACTGGTGGATTATTTATTGATACAAATGGTGCATTAAAAAATAATAGTTCAGCAACTGAAGTTTCTAAAGTTGCTGCTGAAGCTTTACCATCACCAATCAAGAGTCAACATCAACCAATATTATCACCACCACCACAAGCATCTGGTAAAATTGATGATGATGCATGGGCAATGAAACCAGCAGCAAGATCAAATGAAAATTTATTAAAACCATCACCACAACCACAAACACCACAATATACTGGATCATTATCAGATCTTGTAAATATTAAACCAATGGAATCAAAACTGGAACAAATTCCATCTGCACAACCACTTCAACCAACCAAAACGGCATCAACTACTCCAACAACAAACAATGGTGGTGTTTTAGTACCATCTCAACGTACTGGAGGTTTTATTCCAATACAAAGAACTGGTCAAGGTTTAATTTCAACACAAACTGGTGCTACATTACCAGCACAACCTACTGGATTTATACCAATAACAGCACAACCAACTGGATTTGTACCAATTCAAGCAACTGGACTTCAACCACAAATTACAATTGGTATCATGCCATTACAACCATCAACAACATTTAATCCTCAAGTTACCGGACAACCATTATTTAATCAATCAACATTTCAACCAAATTTTGTACCATTACAAACTGGAAATGTCACCATGCCTCAAACTACATTTGGTACACAATTTACTGGAGGTTTACCACAAACATCATTTAATCAACAACCTCAAAGAACTGGTGGTCAATTAACTGGTGGATTTGTACCTCAATCTACATTTGGTAAACAAATAACTGGTGGAATAATGCCACAATCTACATTTGGACAACTTCAATCACAACAACAAACTGGGTTTATATCACCACAACAACAACCAACAGGTGGATTTCCACAACAACAACCAACTGGAGGATTTCCACAATTTGGACAACAACAACCAACTGGCGGGTTTCCACAAACATCATTTGGTCAACCACAACAACAACCTACTGGTGGATTCATGCCACAAACATCATTTGGAACTCAAAATACTGGTGGGTATCCTCAAACATCATTTGGAGCACAAAATACTGGTGGATTCCCACAAACATCATTCGGACAACAACAACCAACAGGTGGGTTCCCTCAAACATCATTTGGTGCTCAAAATACCGGTGGTTATCCTCAAACATCATTTGGACAATCATTCCAACAACAACCTCAAGTTAATCAAATGACAAATATGTTTCAAAATACATCAATATCGTCACCATACAACCAACAACAACAAATGCCACCAACGTCGTTTGGTCAACCACAGTTTGAAGGATTCAATAATCAACCATTACAATCACAACCTACAGGAATGGGTTTTGGAAATGCGCCATTACAAGCACAACAAACTGGTAAAAGAGCTAATTTGAATGCTGCTACACCTGATAATCCATTTGGATTCTTCAACTAAGATGTTTTAATAATTAATATAATTATAATAGATAGAAATGTATTTGTATAAACTTATCAATGTATACATTTAAATTAATATTACTGTGTGATGTATAAGTATAGAAATTTTTTTGTTGCAAAAAAAATTAAATTCCCGTAATTAATTGTGATTTATAATCATACACATTTTTTCAACAATAGATGATTTATAAGTTAGAACAGTTTAACTCATTGATTGAGTTTATATTAGGTAATGATCAAACGTTATTGGCAAGTCCAATCAATGGAGATTTATGGAAAATTAAACCTTTATTTAATACGTTTACCAAAGATTTACACTTTGATGATAATTTTGAATTCATCAATTATATTGAACAATTTAATTCTATAAGTGCCAATCTGTTACATTTTAAAAAAGACAATAAGAATGATAAAATGTTAGTATTACAATGGATTGATATAACTAGTGTATTAATTTTACAACAACGATTAGAAAATACAATTATTCAAATTGAAGCAGTACAAGAATCACAAAAGAGTTTAGTTAACTTATTAAATGACGTTTCAAATTTAAATATTTCTTATTCACATCAACAATCTTTAAATTTATGTTTTGAAAATGAAACATCACTTTTAAATTATTTATTAAATAAACCCACCGCTGTGAATACATTAGCTAAACAACGTGCAAAATTGAAAACATTAAAGATTCCATTTCATTTAGTATGTAATGATCCACAACATCATCAGAAATTAGCAGCTATATGTTTAAATAAAAAAGAGTATAATTATTCTTTTAATTCAAAACAAAGTTTACCAGAACATTTAATTCATCAAAGAATTCAACAAAACAAACAAACCATTCCTGAAGAATTATATAAATGTTATCAGACAAATATTCATTATTTACCAATCATTAACAATCATACAGATGTCAATCTTGGTGATTGTTCATATTTAGATACGTGTCACAAGATTAAAAATTGCCGTTATTTACATTATTTCACTTTAAATCCACCACCTGAAAAGAAGCAATCCAAATTAAAAGTAGAATCTTATGAATATACAATTGGTGATTGCTTTACTGAATCATTTAAACCAATTTTACCACCACAATGGATTGAATGTGATGTACGTCAATTACCATTTTCAATTTTAGGAAAATTTGCAGCCATAATTTCTGATCCAGCATGGGATATCCACATGTCGTTACCTTATAGTACATGTAAAGATGATGAACTTTTAGAATTACCAATGCATGAATTACAAGATGAAGGTATAATTATGTTATGGGTTACAGGTAGATCAATTGAAATTGGTCGCAAAGCACTAATTAAATGGGGTTATAAAGTTAGTGATGAAATGATTTGGATTAAATTAAATCAACTTAGACGTACAATTGTAACTGGTAGAACTGGACATTGGTTAAATCATTCAAAAGAACATTTATTAGTTGGAATCAAAGGTAATCCAGTATGGTTAAATCGTAAAATCGATTTAGATGTTGTTGTATCAAATACAAGAGAAACAAGTAGAAAACCAGATGAATTTTATGACATTGTAGAAAGATTAGTTGGGAAACATGCAAGAAAATTAGAAATTTTTGGAAGAGATCATAATACAAGAAACGGTTGGTTAACTATTGGTAATCAATTAAGTGGAGTTTCATTATATGAACCTCAAGTTAAACATAGATATGAAATATATAAACAAAATATTTAAAAACTTCATTTATTCTTTTGCTTTGCGATATGATCTCTAACTAATTTTCCAGCTTTATTATCCATTGATTTTTTTAAATCTTTTTTAAATCCAAGTCCAAATGCAATTTCAAATGCAACAAAGAATGGTGCCAATACCAATGCTTGTAATAAGTTGTCTAACAATGCTGGTGCACGTTTTTCATGTACTCCATGACCATAAAATTGTGCCAACCATGAAAAAATATGAGCTATAATTGCATAATTTATAAATGTTTTTGATTCAATTTGATTCAATGATAAATAATAATTTGTTATATAATATGAATAAGTAATTAATACTGATGCTGAAGGTATACCGACTTTCCAATCTAATAAGATGTAATAAATCCCATAACTCCATGCTAATAAACTACCTGCATTGATAGTTGGATATTGTGAGGATAATGTGGTTGGTGAAAGAAATGTAATTGTTGATAATAAAATAATTGGAATACAAACTAAATGAATTGCAACATTTGTATGATTGAAATGATAAGATCTGTAAAACACTAAATGATTTTCTAAATCGAATAAACCAGGCATTTTTAAAGTTTAAAGTGAGAAATAAATTGAACTATTTATATTTTTTCCCCCCTCCATCGCTACCGAGTCTATCGTGGTGCATCAGTAAGAGATTAATAATGAACTGACTAGATTAAGTACATTTGTTGAGTTATCACTTTATGCATGTTTGAAATTGGAATGATTCAAGATCAATTTAGCTCCACAACTGAATTATGTTTTTCGGCTATTTTTTTTTTTCTTCATCCCGAGTGTTTTGAAAGTTGGGGTAAAATATTATCACCGACGGAGATTCGTATATAAGCAGATCGGAATTAAAATTGAATAGCTATCTTTGTAGGTATATAACACCAAATAAACTTCTAAATATATTTAATTTTGCTAAATCTGATTCCACTTCGCAATCAAATATAGAATTTTTAAAAGCGATGAATCTTGAAAGCTGAACTTAAACTACTTTTAACATTAGTTGCAAAAGTTCAAGCAGTGAAGATAAACATTGCAATTTGGAATCTTAAAAATTGATTAATGGATTAAAATTTAACAAGAAATAAAAGTAAAACTTTTAATTGACGAAATTTAGTTGTTTTCAAAATTTTCTGATTTGTATTTCATTCAATAAACTTTACCTAGATTTCTCAATTAAGAACTCTAATGCATGAATTGTAATTATCTCATACATAGTTTTAGCTTCTATTATAATAAGTAATTAGTTATGATATCAATTTGTTATTGCATACAATTATCATTTCAATTTTAGGACGGTTGCCACGGCATTTTCTAGATATCACTACTGAAGCATATAATATATTACTAGCTTTAAATTTGAAAAAAGCATGTCAATTATAAGTTATTAGCTGTATTATTTGAAGTACTAAACATTTTTAATCATAGAAGCCGATATTTATTAAACATAGTAAGTTAGCTTCTATTTATATCATTATCACGTTCAAGTATTTTTATTAAACTTTATTGTAATTATTCTTACTTTACTTTATCACAGTTATTTAGAATAAGCCACATCACTATTGTTCTTATTGTATTTTAACACAATTATTCATATCAAGCTTTTTTACCAATATTTTGGTTATAGTATTCCATTATCCTAAACATTTCTAGTATTCTCTTTATCTTATACTCTAACCTTATGAAAAGTTATTTGTTCGAAAATAATTACTAAAGGGATGAGAATTTCAAAAGACAATTTTATATTGTTCCATACTTTCAGTCAAAAGTATATATTATTACATTTTTTTGACGCTAGAATTTTTTTAAATTTTTGTTAACTAGGTTGTTTAATTCTAACGATTAAATGAATAATCAAAACTCATCAGAAACTGGAATTTTTTCTGGTATAATTTCAACTAACTTAAATGCATCTCGTACTGCATCATTGTCTAGTAATGTCACATCACCAAGTTTGTCTTCAAGTTTGAATGATTCACGCAATGGTTTGGAAACTCAATTGATTTTAAGAAATTATGGTATGGAAAAGACATGCAATCCCAAAATTAATGGATTCGTTGGAGCAATGTCTAAAGCTGAGTATATTGAATTAATCATGAAAATTTATTCCATTTGTGATAAAGTTTACTTTGGCAAACAATCAAACATGACCTCGCGCTCGTCAATTGTTAAGTGCAAAGAAAAAGGTTGTCAATTTGAGTTACGCCAAGCTGAAAAAGGTAAAGTATACTGTTTCGATGAACATAATCATCATGTTGAAACAAGTATAGAAATTTGCTACATTTTGCAAAATTTAAAAACAAATAAATTTTTTGAATTTGATACTCAATCTGACGAATTATATATTAGAGCAAATAAATTTTTATGCTCAATTGATAAGTTTCAAGTTGATTACAAAAAGTTGGAATCTAAATATTCAGATAGATTACATTTATTAGAAGATGGTAAAAATGTGATTTTATATGTTTCTGATGTTGAAGATTTAAATGAATCAGTAATTCAACTTATAAAACTTGTGTAATATATAAATGTAAGTGATATATATTACATGGAGCCCTACCCAATCTCAACCTCAGATCAGCCTTTTATGTTTTATCAGTTTTACCAGCCTATCATGTTTTACTTGCTGTCTCTTTATTCCGCTGTTTCGTTCATGTGCAGCTCATTTTGGTACTTTTCATTACATTCATTTAAAACAATCATGCAACACCAAAATTATTCATTAGATCTGGTTCAATCAACTTACAACTCCACCATTTACTTCAGCAACCAAACCTTCTATTCTATTGCATCCACCTACCCGGTTCCTGTTGGGGTTTATCACCCTTTTGCTTGGTTCATTCCATATCGTTACGTGCAATTTTCTAATTTGATTCTTCATTTGTTACAATTTAATGCTTTTCAACTTTACACAGCATTTGTTACTTTGGGTCCTGTTGATAGCACTGTTTGGTTAATCATCATCTTTTTTGTTTACCGTCGTTTTTTCAGAAAATCTTTATTGAAAGCTACTAAATCGGTTCAAAGTTTACGTGGGAAACCTACCATTCATTATCATTTCCATTTACAAGAAGATCAAGCAGCATCAGCTCCTTTGCCACCACCACAACAACTCAGTCATTTTCACAAATTCTTTATTTGCATTCATACAATTTTTTACATGTTAATGAGTTTCAGAAAACCAGAAAAAACCCATTATGAATTTGCACCACTTGACTTTCTGGCTGAACCAAGAGTTATACTCTCTTTGATCAATTATGAGTTGCATACTGTTAAATTTAATTCAGCCCGTCTCAAAATAGCTCTTTATCATGCAGCTACAAATAAAAACCACCCAACCATTTCATTTTTGAGCCAACGTACCACCAAATTTTCCGACCTCCACAGCTTCAAAATGTGGTTCCTCAGACTCAACAGTTCAACTACATCATCAAAATTCAAAATTCCTGTAGGTCAGTTTAGACAACTCATCATCAACGATTTAGTCTCCTTCTTACAATCTACAACTGCTTCAACTGCCATGGAAATTAATCAACAACTCTTCCAATTCAGCAACCTCCATTATTTATTAGTATTTCAATCAGCTACATTAATTGATATTTTACAGGGTACCAAATGGAGTCATATGAGTTGGCTTAGTTATATTTTTCATAAAGAACTTGCTAAAAATCCAGATTTAGATTTTATTCATTTATTATTTAATGCTTGTCAAACTTCATTCACAATACCAACCTCTGTTACAGCTTCAAATCTTATTACAACAAGTTCTTCAGGTTCTTCAAATTCATTGACTACTACTTCTACAGCATTGACTACAACTACCACAAATACACCTTCCAAATCGTCAAAGAAAAAGCAACAACGTAGACAACCACGTCATCATCAATCTCATTCATCATCTAATTCATCATCTACACCAACACATTTTTCAAGTGCACCATCATCATCATCTACAGCTTTAGTACATCGTCCAACTACTACCACATCTATCACAGCTAATACTATTCAAGTTCCATCAAAATCAGAGTGACTAAATTCTATACC
>JANIVQ010000038.1:0-109721 GCA_030555925.1 Insectozyma xiaguanensis | reverse complement strand
TATTAATAACAGAAGTGTATAAATAGAGGTGATTTATCACCTAATTTGTTAAATAGAGATTAAGAAATATAAATATATTATATCATTATAATTAAATATGCCTGACAATACAAACAACAATACTACTACAGAGAGCACATTTCAACAAAAACAAACAATTGTAGGACAAGTATGATACATGAATGAAGATTCATCAAAACATCTTTCTTTACACGTTCATTGAAAATAACCAATTTCGTCAGCTAAAGCAGAAGCCGTGACATTTCAGTAACCAATTTTTGTAGAGTTTGATCCTATTTAAGAGTTATATTAGATGATTTTGTAATGAAATCCAATCAAAATTTTGTATTTATTTTGTTGACAAGTTTCGGCTAAAAAGTTAAACTAACGGAAATTCAATGACAATCTGTTCATAATTCGTCACCCTAAAATTGATTGGATCTTTAGTTTTACTTGAAGTTACTTGTGTCACTTGATGTTTTGATAAATTTCATGAATATACGAGTAACTGAACAATTCCTCTAATATAAATATCCAAGGTTTTTAAAACTACAAAATTGTAACCTATGCTTCTATATAAACTCAAATTTAACTTATGTATAGAATTCAGTGTATACTTTGTAAAAATCGATTACGATTGAACAGTTTAAAATTTCTTAAATTTGCAACAAGAAAATTAAATTAATGAGTGATAGGAAAATTCGTAACTATATTGAATTAAAAGATACTTTAACACAATCATATCAAAGTTTAAAAGAAGTTTACAAGAATGATGAAGCTTTTAATCAGTTAGATATCTGTTTTGATTTGTTATCAAATTTAGACGAATTGGTTTACAAATTTCACGTTGAAAAATCATACTTACAACATTGTAAAATAACAATGCCAGTTGAAAAGAAATTAGAATTTGAAAAAATCATTAGTGAATTGGAAGATGAATGTAACTTACCAGTTCTATTGGCAAGAATTCCAAAGCTAAAAATTATTCGTCGACAATTATTCGAAAATGCCCAAGAAGCTGGTCGGTTAAAGTATTTACAAGATTCAACTGATTATACCAGAGAAGATTCCACTTCAGATGAAGATTCTTTTAATTCACTTTTCGATGATCAACTGAGTAACAATTCAAAGGAATCCAAAACCACGTCTAAAGCACTGCAACATTATGAAAAGATGACGTGGTCAAAAAGTTATATTCCATTGGTTAAAACAAGCTCTGAATTTAAAAAAAAAACAGATAAAACAGGACATATAGTATCCCAATTTAATACCATGTATTCAATTAAGATGCCTCGAGATTTTGCAAGAATTTTAGTGTTATATTACGCTTCAAACAATTCAAAAGGTTTTCGTGATTTGTTTGATGAAGCTTGTCAAGCTTGTGAAAATATAACCAAATTGAAAGAACTTGTCACTGCTATTTTTAATCATTTCAATAATAAGGCTTCAACCTTTAATGTATCCTCAATATCTATGAATCAAGTTTTCTATGGATTAAAGTTGAGAAAAATATTTTTGCAAACTTATGGTACACCTACAGAACCAGAAGTTAACTTCTTGGATTAATCTTTTTATAATTTAAATAGCTTTCCTTTAATATAAAAATTCTAAAATTTACAATATTGAATTTTCAACTTCAACTTTTAAGCCTTCATTATACTCTTAAATTTTCGCAGCTTCTTCTACAGTTTCATCTTTTTTATATTCTTGCTTAGTAATTTTTGTGTCAAAAAGTGATGGTTCTTTAATAGTTAACTTTTTTCTACAGTATGAAGTTATAGTTTTTACCTAATACATATGTTTAAAAAAATAACAAAAACTGTAAATTACATGAAAATACATTCACAAATTAACTGAACTAAAAACGGTTACAATAACAATATAGATATACAAACTAATTAAGTTGTTACAAATTATTTTATTCTAGTTGTCACCATGTTATTTGGATACACTCTTGGTAAATGTGGTGATAGTTGTCGCATGAAGTTTTACACTGAAAAAAATCGAAGGTCCATTTAGTTTTGTACCTGCGTTTCAAATTTTGCAACTCCATATCTGCAAATTGAATTATCGTTTTGAGTTATTGATTGTTAAACCAATATCAATGACCATCAAAATAATATTATTAATCATTTATTAATAAACATCTGTCTGAAAGACCGTCACAAATTGTTAGAAAGAAAATAATTTTTCTGGCATAAGAGGGCATCGTACCTGGATATGAGTTAAAGTTTTAAAATTTCAGAAATGACGATTTTATTTGATTAGTGTATTGACACTAACAGACAAGAGATAATCAGAGTTTTAGAGGAAATTAAGAACGAAAATTGAGAGAAGTAGAAATTTTAGAGAGAAATACTACTATATATTAAGAAATTATTGTTGATTAGATATGTTTTCTAAGATATCAACGGTTTCATTATATTTACCAACATCTGTTTTTAAATTTGGTAATGCATCTTTAGTTTTGTTTAAATTTTTTAAATACTTTTTGTATTTATCATTTAATGCTTCATAATTTAGATTCATAATTTCGAGTTCATCGTCATCATCATCATCTTTCAATTGATCAATATCTTTAATCATTTCTGTTATTTCCAGATCAACATTCTTAACCAATTGATCATAAGCGTTAGTTGCTTCTATTGGTAATTGTTTTCTTAAATCTGTATATTCTTTCACTTCTTGTTCATATTTGTATAATACATCGCGTAATTTCTTATTTTCAACAAGATCAAAGTCTTCATAATTACGAGCGTTATATTGTGATAATATATCCCTTATTGAATCAGTTGATGAAAGATCTTCAATTTCAATCTCGGAAGGTAAACGTTCAAATGTTGATAATAAAAATTCTTCTAATAAAATTGCAACTTCACTTTTCAAATCATCTTGGTTCTCATTTGCGGGTAGATGTACGTCTAATTTTTCAATCAATGAATGGAATACATCATCGAATATATATTTTAAATCTGAAATATTGATTGTTAGTTTATCCATGTTTTGATTTTGATTTATCAGGTGCGTGTATAATTTACCAAATATTGAAATTTTATCTTTGCGAACCTTTCGACCAAAATCTTTACAATTAATAGATAATGTCAGATTTAGGTGATGAATATTATCCTGGGTTTGCACCATTTCTAGGTTTTGGAGGATGTGCGGCAGCCATGATCTTGTCATGTGCTGGTGCTGCCATTGGTACTGCGAAGTCAGGTATAGGTATTGCAGGTATTGGTACTTTTAAACCAGAATTAATTATGAAATCATTGATACCAGTTGTCATGTCAGGTATATTGTCAGTTTATGGGTTGGTTGTCAGTGTTTTGATAGCTGGTGGGTTATCACCAACTGAACGTTATTCATTATTCAATGGGTTTATGCATTTATCTTGTGGTTTAGCAGTTGGGTTTGCATGTTTAGCATCAGGTTATGCAATTGGTATAGTTGGAGACGAAGGGGTTAGACAATTTATGCATCAACCAAGACTCTTTGTTGGTATTGTATTGATTTTAATTTTTGCAGAAGTTTTAGGATTATATGGTATGATTATTGCATTAATTTTAAATACAAAAGGTAGTGGTTAAAAACTATATATTAATCAGTTTCCATTTTATCATCATCTTGTTGTTTACCGATTGTAACATTACCTGAGTCATCAATATATTGTGATTTATTTTCTTCAACGTGTTGTACTGATCTTTCACTATCTAAAAATAACATATAAGCTCTTTTTATATCTTGTAATTCAACTTGATTACTTCTTTTCTTCAAAGCAATTTGTTGTGAAACAGCAATTAAATTTGATGCATATCTTAAACTTGTTTCTTGACCAATTTTAGTCAATAATGCTAATGCGTCACCAGTCAATTCAACTTCTTCTTCATTTGATCTGATTGATAATATAGTTCTTATTTCATCACTTGTATAATTAGTTGTATGGATTATAATTGATCTATCCAATAAATCTAATGGTAAACCATGTGGTGATTTATATGTTGTACCTCTTGTTTTTGAAATACCTCTATTTGTAGCCATAATAACAATTGGTGAAAAATCATCTTCTAAAGCTCTATTAATAAATGAAAAACATTCAATATCCAACATATGAACTTCATCAATAAATAATACTCCAGGTACAATTTCAGCTTTACCTTCTTCTTTCCATTCAGCAACTTTTGTATTTATTTGATCTCTAATTTCAGATCTAATTTCACCAGTATCACCACTAAATAATGCTAAGAATCCTTGTTGTCTTGAATTTATAACATCAATTTCATGTAATGAAACAGTATGTACAACTTCTTTCCTCTTTTGTAATTCACCTTCTGGACATTGAACAAATTTAGTTTCTGGACCCATGGCATCATAATCTCTTGCTCTTGTAAATGATTTACCCAATTTTGTGATTTTCCCACTAGCTTTATCAATGGATATAACATCACCAGCCAATACTTTTTCTTTGGTCAATCCTTCAATCATTTTATTACCCAATTCATAAATAGTTTCCATATCAGTTGTTTTTATCGTTAATTTACCTTGTTTATGACCACCAGTGATTGATCTATCAATTTGAATTTCAACAACTTCACCTTCAATGATCTCAGTTTCTTCTTTGATTCTTATCCCAATTGATTTTCTAAATGCTTGAATTAAAGCTTCTGTTTTAGATAATTCTAATGAATAAATTTCAGATGCTGCAATTGCAGTAAATGGAACTTCTGATCCTAAACTTTGTGATAATCCCATTGCAATAGCAGTTTTCCCAGTTGATGGAGGTCCAGCAATTAAAACAGCCCTACCTGCAATTTTACCTGCTTGAACCATTTTCAATATCACACCAGCAGCTTTTCTTGCTTTTAATTGACCAACCATACCTTGAGCATTTTCTTTTGGTTGTAAATTGTCGTCCAATCCCAAACCTGATATGTGAGAGTGTACAGCTATCAAGGATAACCCATTCACATCTTTGGTGGTTACTTTAGTAGTAATTGGTGCAGACATTGTTTATGATGAAGATATTTTTTTCAGAACGAAAAAAAATTAGAAATTGAAATTTGTTTCATGAAGATATTGAAATCTTTTTTGAATTATTAATTGTTCTTGTTTCCAATTGTATAGACACTTGGTGATTAGTATTACCAGGAGAGTCAATGATAACCAGATTATGAATGTTATCATATAAACTTGAGTTGAAGATAACATAGAAATGTGGAAACTTTGAGAAGATATTGGAATCTCCACTTTTATATGAGATGTATATTTAATCTGAAACAAGATAGAAACAACCAACTAGTCATTCAACCAACCAACCATCACCTCCTCTTTTTGGAACATTTTTCTTGATGCTTATCAACTTCTTTATCGGGGAAATATTTACCACAATGATCACAGGGGAAGACCCAGGGTATCTCAGGCATAGCTATTAAACTTAATCTCTGAATTACGATTTCTTAAATATTTATACTGTGAGTGGGTCTCGTTGTCAAGTCAACTTGAAATCATTTACGATGACTCGATTGTAAGGACAACTGGTCTAAGGTCCATCATTACGGAGATACAAACATTCAATTCCATGAAGATGACATACAAGAAGAAGAAAATCTTGAAATACAAAGTTTGGCACCATCACCTCAACCAGAGAAATAAGCATTTGTCTTTGATTTCTCAACAGTTTTTGGTTAACTAGTCTTTGGTATATTCACCTTCAGCTACTGAATCATTAAAAAACATTATCTTGAGTTCATGGTTACTCTAATCGTATGTCAATTATGATGTCATGGATTACAATACTCCGATTAATTCATCTTAAATCACGTAGTGTACTTGGCACCAATTCTCATTTTGGTGCGATAATCTTGGTTAAGGTCGAGTCAGGTGGTACCATCATTTTTTTCAATATATATAGAGTGTCATCACTAGGTTTGCTATTCAAAGATGATATCGATAGTTAATGGAACATCAACATTGGAATTGGTGGCCAATAACACTGATTTATTAAACCATGCAGTCACTTTTTATACAAACACTCTTGGATTATCCTTACATTCTAAAACAAATGGTATCACATATTTATCCAATCAAGATAATAAACTAGTTGTTAAAATTGAATTAGTTTCAACAGGTTTAGACTCATCAGATATACAAGCTAAAAAAGAACATTTAGATTCTAAATTGAATATTGTTGATTGGAGATCAATTGATTCATCATATGTTATAAAAGTTGATAACTTAATTAATTTAATTGAAAATTTATCAGATTATAAATATACTTTACAAATAACTCCAAATGAATTGTATCCAAATGAAGTTTATGTTTTAGATCCATTGGGGTATATAATTGGATTTACAGCAAGTGCTGAACCTTTAACTTTAGTACCACCTTTACAAAAAGCTAATCCTAAAAATGCAATTTCAACAGCAACAGTTTCAAGAGCAGAATCTAGAATCAATCTTGCCGAATTTAAAAATAGTCCAGCTAGAAATATTGGAGTTATGACTTCGGGTGGGGATGCCCCAGGTATGAATGCTGCAGTTAGAGCTGTTGTTAGGGCTGCTATTTTCCGAGGTTGCAAAGCATTTGCAATTAAAGAAGGTTATGAAGGGTTAGTCAAAGGAGGTCCACAATATATTAAACAAATGAAATGGCAAGATGTAAGAGGATACTTATCTGAAGGTGGTACAAATATAGGTACTGCAAGATGTATGGAATTTAAAGAAAGATGGGGTAGATTACAAGCATGTAAAAATTTGATAGATGCAGGTATTGATGGATTGATTGTATGTGGTGGTGATGGTTCATTGACTGGAGCTGATTTATTCCGTAGTGAATGGCCTTCACTTATTAAAGAATTGAAAGATAAAAATGAAATAACCAATGAAAAATATGAAAAATTTAAACATTTATACATTTGTGGTATGGTTGGTTCAATTGATAATGATATGGCAACTACCGATTCAACAATTGGTTGTTATTCAGCTTTGGATAGAATTTGTAGAGCCATTGATTATATTGATGCAACTGCAAATTCACATAGTAGAGCTTTTATTGTTGAAGTTATGGGTAGACATTGTGGTTGGTTAGCATTAATTGCTGGGATAGCAACTAGTGCAGATTATATTTTAATACCTGAAAAACCTTCTAGTTCAAAAGATTGGCAAGATCAAATGTGTAATATAGTTGAAAAACATCGTCAAAAGGGTAAAAGAAAAACAATTGTTATAGTTGCCGAAGGTGCAATTACATCTGATTTAAAACCTATTTCAAGTAAAAATGTTAAAGATGTATTGGTTGATAGATTAGGTTTAGATACAAGAATTACTACATTAGGACATGTACAAAGAGGTGGTACAGCTGTTGCATTTGATAGAGGATTAGCTACATTACAAGGTGTAGAAGCAGTTAAAGCAGTATTAGAATTAACTCCAGATACTCCAAGTCCTTTAATTGCAATTGATGAAAATAAAATTGTTCGTAAACCATTAGTTGAAGCAGTTAAAATTACAAAATCAGTTGCAAAAGCTATTGAAGAAAAAGATTTTGAAAAAGCAATGTCATTAAGAGATTCTGAATTTAAAGAACATTTATCAAATTTTATGGCAATGAATTCTGCATGTCATGATAAACCAGCATTACCACAAGATCAGCGTAAGAAAATTGCAATTATAAATATAGGTGCACCTGCAGGTGGTATGAATTCTGCAGTTTATGCAATGGCAACATATTGTATGTCACAAGGTCATACACCATATGCTATACATAATGGGTTTGCAGGATTAGCAAGACATGAATCAATCAAATCTATAGAATGGATTGATATTGAAGGTTGGAATTCAGTTGGTGGATCTGATATTGGTACAAATAGACAAACACCAAATGAAACAGATATTGGAATGATTGCACATTATTTTGAAAAGTATCAATTTGATGGATTAATTATAGTTGGAGGTTTTGAAGCTTTTGTATCATTAGATCAATTGGAAAAATCAAGAGCAATGTATCCAGCTTTCAGAATACCAATGATTTTAATACCAGCAACCATTAGTAATAATGTACCAGGTACTGAATATTCATTAGGTTCAGATACATGTTTGAATTCATTAATGGAATATTGTGATATTGTTAAACAATCAGCTTCAGCTACAAGAGGTAGAGCTTTTGTTATTGAAGTTCAAGGTGGAAATTCAGGTTATATAGCAACATTTGCTTCATTGATAAGTGGTGCACAAGCTTCATATGTTCCAGAAGAAGGTATACAACTTGAACAATTAACCATGGATATTAATTCACTTAGAGAATCATTTGGTGTTGAACAAGGTATGACTAAAGCAGGAAAATTAATTATTAAATCAAGTAATGCATCTAAAATTTTAACTCCACAAGTTTTGGCCGATATTATAAATGAAGAAAGTCAATTGGAATTTGACACAAAAACGGCTATACCAGGACACGTACAACAAGGTGGTATACCATCCCCAATAGATAGAACCAGAGCTAATAGATTTGCCATCAAAGCCGTACAATTCATTGAAGACCATGTTGATGTATTGAAAGATTATAGATATTCATTAGATTTCCCACTTGATAATAAAGATGTAACAAATACAGCTGTTGTATTGGGAGTTAAATCTTCACATTTACGTTTTACATCTATTAGACAATTGTATGATTTTGAAACTGAATTGGGAAGAAGAATGCCAAAGAAAGTATCTTGGAGTGGAGTCAGGGATATAGCTGATCAATTAGTCGGTCGTACCAGAATATCCGTAAATACTATCTAAAATGTATAAGAATTTAAACTGTTTAATCTCTCGGAAAAAATTGTAGATTTTTTTACAGGTTTTACATCAACGAGAAAATCTGACTAAAAGGCTGAAAAAGACTAGAATTGAGTCTATCTTTCTATGACTGATGACTATTTGAAATTAACAAATAATATAGTCAAATGTGAGACAAGAGAAGGTTTAAAACATTTACAAGCTGAATTGGATGTGATCAGTAAACTGGTAGGTAACGATGTTCCATATTTACAAAGAATCAATAATGATAAGTTGAAGAAGTTATATCGTATGATTGAACGGAAACAAAATCAATTAAATTGTAAGAAATTTGAGTTCAAAGGTGACCCAATACCTCCAGTTAATTATATTAAAAGAGAACGAGTCATAGTACAAGATGAATTGGAAAATCCAAAATTAATTAACCAAGAGATTGAGTTAGATCAAAATCATACAACATTGATGAATCTTGAACAATGTAAAGTTCGTATCAAATCAAATGATGTTTATATTAAAAATGCAACAAGTTGTTCATTTAACCTATCCGTTGCTGGTTCAATAATGATTTTTGATTTAACAAATTGTATGATACATATAAATACAAGTCATCAAATTAGAATACATAATTGTGATAATTGTACATTTATAATCAAGCAAGTAATCAATAATCAAATCATAATTGAAAATAGTCAAAATTTAAAAATTAATAATGGTATTCTAGTTGATGATTTCAGTTTTCCAGCAAAAAATATGGTAAATCCGCATTTTCAGTATATTGATGTAGATTGTTGAGCAGAACTATTAGTTTGATTAATTGATAACATATTTAATGTTCGTAATAAATACTCTTCATCACTAACTATCAGTGACTATTTCTTTAAGAATCATTTAAATTAACAGATATTCTTATATAATTATTACAAATTTGGTTTGAAATGCGCTAATCTGCCCGTGCATTACCCGTCTCCCGTGACCGGTAGCGCCAACATCGTTAGGTCCAAACCTTAGTACCGAAGTAAATTATCTTTTGTCCGACAGAATTATTCACAACCCCACACTTGTATCTATATATAATAATCCATTTCTTCCAAAAAATTTCCAATTCTTTTGAACCAATCATGACAATCACTTTACCATCAATAACTGAATCTGATACAATCTTTGCTTCTGATGATAAAGATTATATTTTTGAAAATTTACAAGATCTACCAGATGAAACTTTGATCAATCATTTATTACCTTTACAAAATAAATTAGTTTCAAAATCAATTAAAATCCCTGGTACTTCACAACCTGGGTTTTCAGATATTTATCGAAATGTTGCTTTACCAAATGGATTGAAATGGAAAATTACAAAAGATTTAGATACTTTCCATCGTATATTTGAAAGTTGTACTAAAAGATATGGTAATGAACCATGTTTAGCATATCATGAATATGATTATGAAAATAAATCTCATTTGGAAAGATATAATAGAATAAGTTATAACACTGTGAATGAAAGGAAAAATAATTTAGCTAGTGGATTATTCTTTTTATTACAACAAAATCCATTTTTAAATATTGCATTGGAAAGTCATCAAAAGATTATAAACCATGATAAAGATTATTCAAATTATGATAAAGATAATATGTCATTTATTGTTACATTTTATTCTGGAAATAGACCAGAATGGATTATTTCAGATTTGGCTTGTTCATCAAATTCAATTACTTCAACTGCTTTATATGATACTTTAGGAGTTAATACATCAAATTATATATTGGAAACAACTCAATCTCCAGTTGTTATTTGTTCTAAAGATAAAATTTTAAAATTGATTGAATTAAAGAAATCAAATTTTAAACAATTGGAAAGTTTAATTTTATTAGTTTCAATGGATCCATTAACTAAGAAAGATCAACATTTACATGAATTAGCAACTGAACAACATATTAAAATATATGATTTCAATCAAGTTGAAAAAGTTGGTAATATTTTCCCAAGAGAATCTAGTGAACCAAATTCAAAAACAGTTTATACAATTACATTTACTTCAGGTACTACTGGTGCTAATCCAAAAGGTGTTGTTTTATTACAAAAAACAGTTGTAGCAGCTATAACTTGTGATTTGGCAATGATCCCCCACCATAAAAGTCAAAAAGAATTTGCCTTTTTACCTTTAGCACATATTTTTGAAAGACAAATGGCAGTTACTACTTTATCAATGGGTGGTTTACTTGGTTTACCAAGAATTGGTGGTACTCCATTAACTTTATTTCAAGATCTTCGTTTATTTAAACCAAATTTCTTTGCTTGTGTACCAAGAATTTTTTCAAGAATTGAACAAGCTATTAAATCAGTTATCCCACAATCAAATGATCCAAATTTTGTATTTACCGATGAAATTACTAAAAAATTAAGAGCACAATTTGGTTTTGATGAAATTGAAAGAAGTTTTACCGGAGGTGGTCCAACTTCACCTGAAACAGTTTTATTTCTTCAAAAAGCATTTAATTTCGATTTTGCATCTGGATACGGTTCTAGTGAATCCTTTGCAGGATTAATCATGGCTATTGGGAATGAACAAGTCGGTACTGATGGTCCAATAGGTCCAACATGTGAAGCTAAAATTCGTGAATTACCGGAAATGGGTTACAAATTAAATCAAGATGACGGTGATAAAGGTGAACTATTGTTAAGAGGTCATCAAATGTTTACTCATTATTATAAAAACCAAGAAGAAACTTCCAAATCAATTGATAAAGATGGTTGGTTTTCAACTGGTGATGTTGTCCATTTTAGAACCAATGGAACATTCAAAATCATTGATCGAGTTAAAAATTTTTATAAATTAGCTCAAGGTGAATATGTTACACCTGAAAAGATCGAAAATTTGTACCTTACTACAAATTCTATAACTACTCAAATTTATGCTCATGGAGATTTCACTCAATCTTATTTAGTTGGAATTATAGGTATTGACCCAAATAATATTAAAAAATATGTTAAATCTTTAGGTATTGAAAAAATTGAACAACTTGATAAAATTGAAGATATCTTACAATTTATAAATACAAGAGAAGTTAAAACTAGAATGTTATTAGATTTCAATGGTAAATTAGGAAATAAATTAAATGGATTTGAAAAATTACAAAATGTATATTTTGAAGTCGAACCATTGACTTTGGAAAGAAATGTAATTACACCAACATCCAAATTGAAAAGACCATTTGCTAGAAATTTTTTTAAACAAAATATTGAATCAATGTATAATGAAGGTTCAATTATTAAAGATATAAAATTGTGAGTGTATAGGTAAATAAATGTTTTCGTTGAATCAATTGTTTTTCTATTAATACAAAGAGTTTATTACAATATTTAACAAACAAGTATGTAATCGAATCCTAATTATAGAAGGTTTATCATACAATTGTTGGTTATGATACTTATCTTCGACTTACCACCGAAAAAATTCAATTTTCAACCAAAATGAAAGTGTTGATTCAAAGGATTAACAATTACTACTTCTTTATATTGTTGAATTGATTCAACTGTTTCAAACACAATATCCATTAGAGTTAAATTTTATAAAATTATATATATTTATATATCTATTCACAATGTTGGTTGTCTACATGAATTTTCAACTCTCTAGATGACAAAAACTTATCCCCACAACAAAAACATGTAAACCTAATATCATCACTCATAATTAATTATTTTTCAAAAAAGGAGAAACAATATTCAAATGAATTTATAACAAATCTATTCGTGGCAAATTATACGAATTCATCTGTGGCTATGCTTCGTAAATTACTTATCACACTTTTTCAAATGAGCTTGAATCTCTTTTGATGAATAATATTCAGCACCACAATAATAACATGTAAATTTGTAATCACCCATTCTTGAAAATATTTATTAAAATTTGAATGATTCATTCCATTTCATTTTATACTGGGGTAACTTTTGTTGAGTCGATACAACATTTGATTTTGTGTAGTTGTCTATACTCGTTTAAGTCTGAATTAAGTAATTTAGTCATTGGAATCGTCAATGCAATTACGTTGATTAATTAATTAAATTAGAAATCAGACAATTGTGGGACAAGTATGATACACGAATGAAGTTATCAAAACATCTTTGTTACACTATCATTTGATTGAAATTAACCAATTTCATCAATTAAATTGAAAGTTGTGAGATATATTACATCCTGATTTTGTCCTAAAGTGAAACTTGATTTATTAATGATTATTAGAGATGATTTTGTAAAAGAAATAGAATAAAAATTTAAAAAGTATACGGTACAATTTACTTGGTTGAAGATTTTCGGCTAAAAATTTAATCTAATTGAAATTCAATTATGACATTCTAATCATCATCAATAAACCCAAAGTTAATCAAATATTTATTCATACTCAAAAATACTTGTGTAATTTGATGATTTTATGATTTTCATAAATATTCAACAATCTAAAGAACTCCACTAATACGAAGTTCCTAAATTTTTAAAAGTACAACCTCATAACCCATGCTTCTATATAAACTTACATCTAGCTAATTCATGTGTAAAATCAGTGCATACCTTGTAATAATTGATTATGGTTGATAATTTTAAAAATTGATTAAATTTGCAACACGAAAATTAAATTAATGAGTGATCGGAAAATTCGTAACTATATTGAATTAAAAGATACTTTAACACAATCATATCAAAGTTTAAAAGAAGTTTACAAGAATGATGAAGCTTTTAATCAATTAGATATCTGTTTTGATTTGTTATCAAATTTAGACGAATTGGTTTACAAATTTCACGTTGAAAAATCATACTTACAACATTGTAAAATAACAATGCCAGTTGAAAAGAAATTAGAATTTGAACAAATAATTGCAGAATTGGAAGATGAATGTAATTTACCAGTTCTATTGGCAAGAATTCCAAAGTTGAAAATTATTCGTCGACAATTATTTGAAAATGCTCAAGAAGCTGGTCGGTTAAAGTATTTACAAGATTTAAATGATCATGCCAAAGAAGATTCAACTTCAGATAATGAATCAGTTAATTCACTTTTCAATGATCAACTGAGTAATAATTCAAATGTTTCTAAAAGCCTGTCAAAAAAATTACAGAATTATCTCAAGATTACTTGGTCAAAAAGTTATGTTTCATTGATTAAATCAAGTTCTGAAATTGAAAAAATCTTAGCTAAATCGGAATATATCACATCTCAATTTAAAAGTAAATATTCAATCAAGATGCCACTTGATTTGTCAAGATTTATGGTGTTATATTACACTTTACCCAATTCAAAAAGCTTTCGCGACTTGTTTGATGAAGCTTGTCAAACTTACGGAAATTTAACTAAAGTAAAACCACTTGCTGATGCTGTTTATGAATATTTCAATGAAAAAGCTCCCAAATTGGATCTTCCCACACTAGCCATGAATACAATCTTTTATGGATTAAAGTTGAGAAAAATATTTATTCAAACTTATGGTATTCCTACAGAACCAGAGGTTAACTTTTTAGATTAATTGGTTTATAATTTGTATAGCTTTCCTCTAATATAAAAATTTTAAAAATCCACAATGTTATTACTCACTTTTTTAAACTTTTGCAACTCTTTTGACAGCTCAACTTTGTTCCATATTCTTGCCCAGTAATTCTTGTATCAAAGGATGGTTCTTTAAAATTGATTTGAGTTTCAACCTCGTTCCTCTTGTAGTAGATGACATAAATAGGCAATTTCTTTTGTTAACAATTAAATTCCATTATAAAAGAATCTTTTTTGACTAATTAAATAAAAATTTAAATATTATATGAATACTACATTTCTGAAATTAACAGAATCAAGAACGGTTACATTCACATTATAAATCTATAGAGTTTTTAAGTTGTTATTTTACACTATTTGTCACTATAGTATTTGGATACACTTTTGGTAATCGTGGTGATAGTTGTCGCATGGGCTTTTAATCGAAAAAATGAAGGTCCATTAGTTGTGTACCTGCGTTTCAAGAAAATTATAAATAGATACTATTATCTTTAAGTGAATCAATAACGATAGGCTTCAGATATTCAACTTCAACAATAATGACTCATGATTAATGTGTGATCTAAAAATGAATCACATGGGTTGTCAATTGATAAATATAAAAAATATACACATAAATTAGACGAACGTAAAAATTAAGAATATAAATAACCTTATTATTCACGCACTTTTTTAAATGTTTCATCTTACTAACTAAATGGATGAAAATTGTACTACCAATAAAAGAATCATTGCTGAATCACCTGAATTTGAAACACGTAAAGAAGCTGTAAACTATTTAAAAGATTCAAATACTTTTAAAAAAGCTCGTTTATCTAATAAGAAAAAGGTTCGATACATGTGTGACACTGATGGATGCTTGTCTATTGCGAGAATTGTTAAATCAGAAGGTAAATTCAAAATTGAAGAAGGTAGAAAAAAGCACGTAATTGATGGTTTCATTCCAAGATATAAACCACCTGATGAGCAAAACCTCATGGAGCCGGTTTTTACTGCAAATTATAGATTTGATGAAACTTTTGACACTCATGCTATTTACCATGAAACTTTAAAGAAAAATAATGGAGATAAAGCTAAAACAAAAGAAGAAGTTTTAAAAATGATTAAAGAATTCAATGAAAATCAAAATTAACATCTCCAATAAAGAATGTTGCAGCATTAATTTTTCATCATATCAATGTTTTAGCATATCAAAAGTTGCAACATAATAAAATTTTTTAGCATATCAAAAGTTGCAATTATTTTTTTGCAACCATTACAAAGAAAAAAGTATATATATCTTGAAATTCCCACTTAAATTATTTTCTTCTTTCTATTACTTCTTTAAATTTCTTTCTTCAACATTTCTTCAAATATTTGAAGCTAGATTATACATGATATATTAATATGGTACTTTACCCAAACAGATTAGTCTTTATTAATGAGTTTACTAACGATCAATAAGATACACATCAAGTTAAAATTATACAATACTGATCCGAGAAATGAAAATTATGAATTTCTAGTAATTTGAACAAACTTGCTGAGAATTATTGAACTTTGATATATTTGCTTGCTTTCATATATTGCATTCTGCATATTGGTAATTAATGAACCTTGTTGATTGAGTTTTGGATGATATATTACATAACCAACAAAAGTTGGGGTAATAGGTATATTCAAATACGTTAATGTTGTGTTACGTAATTATGTTGTTATTGAATTTGATAATTGTCAAATAATATTGTTTGATAAATTATTGAAGAGATGTATTTTGGTAAATCAAAGCCAAGTCAAAAATAGTTTACAACACCAATTATATTTCACAAAATTAAAATCATCAAAAAACACATCAGCTAAGTGTTGAATAAGTTTTTTAGGATTTCTTATAGGAATTAGAGATTAATATTTATACTTTTGAACAATTCAAAGGAGAACCATCAACTGCATCTTGAATAAATCGTTTTCAAAAGTCAAATTATCTTTATTATTATCAGCTGAACATTTTAGATTTGAGCAATGTCTTTTTTTATATTAAATTCGAACTGTACGGCACTTATAAGGATTAAAAAATAGGATCATAGAACAAATGTGAGCTTCAAATGTTCAATATTTGCTTCGAGTTTGTAATAAACAAACGATATAATTGCTTGAATTGAAAATGAATATTTAGGTAATAGCAAATAAAGATGACGATACAAAATTCCTACTCAAAGGATATTTTATTTGAAACATCAATACACTGAATGTCAAGATCAAACATATTGAGGGTATCTAACCAGCATGCAATTTGTGGCGTTGGCAACTTCTTAGCATTTATGAGTGATAAGTAAAGTAGTTATGAAAAACCTCGGGTTTTGAAATACAACTAAACGGCTATCAGAACTGTTGGTGATTAAAAGAACAGCTAATATTTGATCCATTACTTGCATTCTTGGGAACACCCTTGACAAACATCTGACAAATATGGCGGACCACCTTGATGAAGGAATCGGTAAAGGTTGTAATAATCCAAATTGTGATTGAAATCTAATTTTTATTGCTTGTCAAATTAATGTTTGATATACTGTACAACAGTTCTTTGCTTACCTGGCTAAACAAGTATTGAGCCATTTCCAAAAATGTGGTTTATTCTCCCGAATGGAAATTGGAACTTGCATGTTTTTGAGCGTTACATTGTCCATTTGTATGTCTTGTCCATGTATGAAAATTGCAACGTTTATAACGATCATTACCATTACCTTGTTTGTTGTTTTGACCTTTATTGAATTTAGATTTATTATTTCTTTCGTGATCTTGAGGTAAATATGTCAATTTTTTAATATCATCCAAACATTGATATTCATTCACCATTGTATAATATCTAGCAGCAATATTTTTTTTAAATTTAATAGCAAGGGTGGTTAGATCATCAAGTTCGTCCCATAATTAATTATGATGCAAATATATAAACATAAAAGATACTAATAATTTAAAGTGTGGATTTAAATGAATCAATTGTGAAAAAATCAATCAAATGGATTACGATGGTATCCAATGGTGAATTCACTGAACAAACTTCTGAAGAGTTAAACATTGTGGCGTGGTACGGTAAAGATCTTTCATGGATTAACAAAGATTTGGAGTATATGTAGTAGTGAAAGTGACTGGATTTACATTGAAAGTTTCAATAATCAAAACTTCATTACTTTCTAATATTTTTCAATTATTAAATTTATTATATTGTATTCTAACTCAGTTTGAGATTGTAACGTTTTGTGTTTGATAATGTAATGCTAATACATCTAATGTATAAATAATATAACAAATATATAATTAATTATATTAATGTCAGCATAAATAGGCATCATCAACAGATGAGAGATAATCAGAGTAAACAAAAATTTATATATTTAACTAAATAATTTCTTTAATTTTGATCTTTTAGTTGATTTATCAGTTTTAGGAGAAGATGGTGATTGTGGTGGTAATGTTTGTGGTTGAGTTTGTCGTTTTTGATAATGAGATGGAGCATCAGATTTTGAATCATTTTTATGCTTTTCTTGATACAATTTTTGATTTTGTAAAACTTGTTGATCAAATTGTTGTTGTTGTGAAGAAACTGGTGGTTTATTATTTTGAATTTTATTTTGTTGTTCAAATAAATATAATGGAACTTGTTTTTCTTCATTCAATTGTTTAAATAAATTTAAATTTAATTCTTGTAATGTTTTATTTGGTCCTATTGATTGTAAACCAATTAAGAAATCTCTTGGTTTTAAAATTGATTCTGATCCAATATATATCTCTTTATTTAAAGATGATGATAATTCATAAATTGATCTGATTTCATTATATGTCATACCACCAGCTACAAATGTAAAAATTCTTTGCTTTTGTTTTGAATTCAATGATGAACCTGAATTTCTTGAATTTGATGCCCATGAAGCTTTTATTCTTGAATTTCTTAATGTTCCATTTGATTGGAAATCTTTACTCATTCTAGAATTATTTTGTGGTAAATCTTCATCTAATGGTTGATCTCGATTATATGGAAATTCTTCACGATCCAAAGAATATTTCGCACAACTTTGAACTATACGTTTTATACCTGGTGTAAAACGTGATGTATTATAAGTACCTTCATTATTAATCAGATGATACATTGTTTTTTCAAATGGTTTATCTCTTGTTGAATCTTTAAATAATTGGAATCCTAATTTATCAACATTTGTAAAACAACGTTCAACTAATCCAGTGATATATTTATCATTTACACCAATAAATTTAATCATTTTTTCAAAATCTTTTTTAATCAATCCACCACGATAAAATGTATAAATTAAGATTAATCTCATTTTATCATTTATATGTAAATCACTTCTTGCTAATAAAATAATTAAATCATCATGTAAATGTTTATTACGTTCACCTTCAAAAGTTATACCTTCAGCACAACAAGTTTGTTCGAAATCAGCAGCAAATTCAGCTAATTTTCTTGTTGAATTTATATCTAAACATGTATCAATTAATGATTTGTGTAAAGTTAATTGTTTCCTTTCTTCATCAAACCCCTTAAGATGCGCAACAATATACATTAAATCACTTGAAGTACTTGCTTTTGAACGATCAATCATTAATGGATTACTTTCAATTAATTTACTAATTTTATTATGTATAAGTTCTGATGCTTCAATTATATGTAAATGTCTAAGGTTTATCCAATCTTCATCATTTTCATTCTCCAATTTTGATTCTACATCATTAATTTCTCCCTTTTCATTCTCAGATTGGTATTTATATACACTTTCTCGTTCTAAACTTTCTACTATATCCATTGCCATAGCTTGATAACTAAATTCATGTAATAAAGGTGCATATAAATCTAATGTACGATCAGTGATTAATAAAATTGCACGTTGTTTCAGTCCCAGTTGAGGAGAATAATTCTCATTATTTCTATAATAATCATCTAATTGACGTTGGAACTCTTCAGCAATCAATCTTGGTAATGGTTTTGCATCATAATCACCTTGAGTTGGTGAATAATACCTTATCAAAGGATATTCATCCATCATAATCATTAAATCTAATAAACATTTTGCATCTTTACTCACTTGTTGTAATACCAATTCTTGACAATTGACATTATAATAAATTGGCATTGAATTTGGAGTTTTATTATCAACTAAAAATACTCTGGTTTCAATTGGGAATAAATTTGAATTTATAAATTGAAAACCTTGATTAAAATATTTAAGAATCTTTGGTTGATTTATAAAATTTGATTGATAAAATTGATCTAATTTCCCATCATCTAAATTTAATCTTGAAAATAATGAAATTCCACCTTTATATCTATTTGATTGGACATCACTCATGATACATTTCAAATTATAAATTGATAAATCACATAAGTAAATGGCATACATGAATGAACCTTGTTTTCTATTTGCATCTATCTTTTCAATCGAAGTTACAATCCTTAGCAATTGTTCTTTAGTGAATAAATTATAAATTATAGTTTCCCAATTATCATCAATGATCAAGTTATATAATGAACCTGCTGTTTGGACAGATCGGATGGTTGAATAGATATAATCATGTTGGATATTGATCAAAGAATTTGGATCTTTATTCTTTGACATTTTTGTAATATTTTCTTTCCCAAAGTGGAGTTGAAATTTTCAATTTCAATTTTCTGTAGAGAAAAATATAACAATAATTTACTAAAAAACAAATGGTATGGTTTCTCGTGAAAGTATAACTGAGGATGAAGAACTACATCATATCAACCATCATAACCACACTCATTTAACCACTGAATTTACAATTGAAGAAGAAGAAGACACTGGAAAGGGAGAGAATCAAACAATTGAAGCTATAATATATATACTTGGATGGTATCTATTTTCATTATCAATATCGATATATAATAAATGGATGTTTGGACCAGGATTAGATTTCAAATTCCCAATTTTAATCACAAGTTTCCATCAATTTTGTTTAAGTTTATTGAGTTTGGTTTTATTATATAATGATTTGAAATTAAGACCAAATCATTTATATCAAGGTTATAATATTAAAAAATTCATTCAAAGTTTATATTTGATTGATTGGAAAGTATATTTATATCAAATCATTCCATGTTCATTGACTTCAGCTGGTGATATTTCATTGAGTAATATATCAATATCTTTAATATCTTTAAGTCTTTATACAATGTTGAAAACTTCAAGTTTAATATTTGTTTTAATCTTTGGATTATTTTTCAAACTTGAAAAATTCAATTGGAAATTGTTAATGATTGTTTTAATAATGACTTTAAGTGTTATAATGATGACTGATAAACCAAGTGAGAATAATCAAGATTATTCATTAATTGGTGTGTTTACAGTATTATCAGCTAGTGTATTAAGTGGATTACGTTGGTCATTCACTCAAATTTTGTTGAAATCAAATCAATATACTTCAAATTCAATAGCAACCATTTTTTATATTTCACCATTCATGTGTATTGTATTGTTTATATTGGGATTATTTTTTGAAAAATGGTCATTATTCATATCACATCCAATTTGGGAAGAAAAGGGAGTAATTACAACAGTTGTATTACTTATTATCCCTGGAATACTTGCATTTATGATGACATTATGTGAATTTAAATTACTTACAGTTTCAAAAGTTATTACATTATCAGTAGCTGGAATTTTTAAAGAATTATTAACAATTGTATTAAGTTCTTTTATATTTGGTGATAGATTAAGTTTTATAAATATAATTGGGTTAACAATTACATTTCTAGATATTTTATGGTATAATTATTATCGATATCAACAGAATGAAAAAGTAAATAAAGGATTTGTATAGTTTTATAAAATTATAATTGATAATAGAAATAAACTACCAAAAGTGATTAACAATTTTAATCTAATTTCAATGTTCATGATTTTCACTCTTTTATATGAATTTGATTGACCCTTTGATGTAGTTGAAGTTGAATTTGTTGTTGATGCAGAGCCAGTATATCCACTAACATAGATTGAACCACTTTTTATAATTGCACCACTCAATCTAGCAGGTATATCAAATATGATATTCTCTCCAGTTGCTTGACTAACACTTGTATAACTCAAAGTCCCATCTGGATATCTATAAGTGTTTGGAGTTGCAAACGGTATTTGTCCACTTCTTATATAATTTATTGAATTTGTTGATCCATTCAACATTGGTTCAGGATTTGACATATTAAATTTTGAAACTGAAGGTGAAGATTGTAATTTTGGTTTTATAAAATGATTTGATTGTGCCATTGCAATTTGTCCACCATCATTGTCAACAACTAAATAAATGTGTCTTAAAAAGGTTAATCCCAATACATTTAATCCATCACCGGTTGGTATAACAGTTAAATAACATGCTTTATGACCATTTTCAAAATTTAACACTTGTCCTTGATATAATGCATCAATTATGAATTCATTAATTGGTACCTTAACTGTAAAATTATTCATTTGAAAATTCACAGTTGCATCTACATCTTGTAATGTATCACATTGAACTAACCATTTATTCAATTGTTGACTATAATAAGCATTTGTCTGTATGGCTAAATTTACAATAATATCACTAGATAAATATGAATAAACTGATCTTGAATTAAGTAATACTGGTAATGCACCACCTTTTGATCTTATAGAAACCGTTTGACCTGTACCTAAATTTTCAACCAATATATCATCTAATGAAATTATTGGCAAAGTTAATTGAATCAATTCTTGATTTGATTCTTGCTGAGATGCAGGAAAACGGATTCCCCTATGTGGGATCATTTGAAATGAATATAAATCTCCAATATATAACTTTGAATTAACCATTCCAGGAATTAAATGACATAAAGCATTTGTTGAATCACTATAATTACTAAACCATAATGAATAACCTGGTGATTTTATGATTCCCAAATCAACCAATGAATATAAAAACCCTCTACGATATGGTGTACCGGCTAAGCCTAATCCACCAGCATACATATTTGTATCATTTGCATCTACAAATGAATAATTTGATATTGAAACTTGTTGATGATTTGTAAGATTGAAATTTAATTGATCAGTTACCCAATTACCCATGGCAAATAATTGATTTATATAAGGTACAATTCTAAAATTTCCATTCGTAAATTGAGAATCAGTTTGTGGTGGCATATTTGTTGTTAAACTTTTATATACACCATATTTATCACAATCATTTGTATATTGACTTGCAGTTGTGATATTTGCTGGTAAACTAGTTGTTTGAGTCAAGGTACGTTCTTGTGACAGTAACCAAGAACTAATACTGCTACAATCAACAAAATCTTCATTATTCATAACCCATATATCTGGTTGAATTAAATCTAATCTTAATTCTAAATTTTGACTATTATTTAATGAACCAAATTCAAATTCACAATTATAATAATCATCCATTGAAGGGATTGTGAATTGTAATTTAAAAACTTGTTGATCCATGGCATTTTCAACTGTTTTGGTAGTTGGTATTGAATACAGTGATGCATGTTTTGATTTCACTTGTTGTGTTGCAACTGCTTGTGTTGTAGTTCTTGCAAATGTCCATCTAATAATCCCATCATTTGAAGTTGTAGTTCTTCTAGATGTAGTTTCTGTATCTTCTGGACTTGTTGTACTTGCAACTATACTATCATCATTACTTGATGTTTCATCGGAGACACTGGCTGAAATCATCGAAGGAGTCAGAACAAGTTCCAAAACTTGTCTTTTACCTAATAATTTGGAGTAACTTAGTAGACATAGTAGTGATAGTAGTAGAAGCGAATGAAGTTGTAGGATAACCATTTGATTCAATAATGGAATGATATTTTGTTATGGTAAAAAAATTATAATTCATCCGCTACCTGAAATTGATTGACGTTTTAAATGATGTAATTATTAACACCATTGAACCTTGTGATTGAAACCTTTTGATAGATGACTAGAATAGTAGTAATATATATTCGTCAACATATACAACTCGACAACTACACCATAACCAGCAGTTTCTATAACATATCACAGTCATTCAATCATTAGAACCATGTATTTCATTCAATCATAGATTTTATTCAATCAAAACTTGTTTATCAGTGATTTTATTCAACTTTAAACTAACATGAACCTTTATTTCTCGAAAACTAGACCTTAACTAACAGTTTCTATCACAAAGCATACTCATTCATTCATTCATTCAATAATTCATTAAAACAATGTATTTCATTCAATCATTCATCATCCAATCATAGATATTATTCAATCACGACTTGTTTATCGGTAATTTTATTCAATTCTAAATCAACAAGAACTTTATTTTGGTTATTACTTTTAAAATAACTTGATATCTTATTAATATTGACCAAACAATCTTTAACATCATTGAATGAATTTAAAGAATAATTCAAATGAATCAATAATTTTATATTTAAATCATTATTCAGTTTATTATTACTCTTATTAATAAACAATTCATTAATTATATTTTTAACAAATTCGTTTTCAAAGAATTGTATAATTTGATTGAAATTTGTAATTGTGATATTGATTTGATAGTTGGTGAACTTATCAATATAATTCTTCATTTGATAATATTTCGATATCGGATAACCTTTAATATCATTTGATTCATTTGTTTTCAAGATGAATTTACAATTTGTATTTAGATAGTTTGTTGTTGATGGATAACAATTGGGTAGTTGTTGTAATGACTTGATACTCGATGCATCAAGATACTTATATACTTCCATTAATACTTCATCTGGTAAATCTAATATTGAAACCATACTTAAGTTGTTAATCTTTTTGATAATTGAAGTCGTGCTCACCTAATAAATGTCATTACATAATATATTACATAATCATCTATTTTTCTATCATGAAAACATCAACAATTTTTTTCCAAACCTTTAAAGAGAAACCAGTGATCAAATGGTATGTGAATTCACTAGATCAATCAATCAAGGTATCAAAGTACTAACTCGTCTAGCTTCCATTGTATCTATTGACGGCAGCAAAGAATAAACCTATATTAGTTGAATTGAAAACAGGTGAAACTTATAATGGAAATTTAATTAATTGTGATTCATGGATGAATTTAACATTATCTGAAGTTATACAGACCAATTCAACCGGTGATAAATTTGAGAAAATCCCATTCATATATATCAGAGGTATACATGTCAAATGTTTAAGAATCCCAGATGAAATCATGACTTATGCAAAAGAACAAAGTATTATAAATATGGAACAAAGAAATAGAAATCAAAAGAATAGAAGGACAAGCAATGACACCAGAGGAGGTAGAAACAACGACCATCATCATAGAAATAATAATAATAATAGACGAGGTGGTGGAGGTGGTTCTTATAAAAGGTAGCATTCCAAATCTATATATCTATTAATGAAATCTAATTTTTTTTTTTAAACCAAAGCTATATCATATCAATATATCCTACATTTCAATCTCTTCATTTGTTATGGTCGCGAATTAAATATCCTTTCAATGTCGATACATCCATCTCAAAATTTAAATCCTTTAACTTATACTAAATATAAATTATTACCTTCAAAACCAATAACTCGTGGTCAATTCAAAGGTTATAATGATATTCGAAGATTCCAATGTATAAATTCAAATTGTAATTTAAATTTTAATGAATATCAATCATGTAAATATTGTCAACATTTACCATATTTCTCATCACCATTACGAAATTTTAATAATTGTACTCAAGATGATTTCAAAACAAATGTTGATTGTGTTTTATCAACTAAAGGTAGTAGTTTCATCAAACGTAGATCAATATCAAGTTATGATTATAACAATGATTCACTTTTCAATTCAAAAAATCATGATTTTAGTAACAAGATTTGTGATTTCTTTGAAAATCTAGAAATATCATCTCAAATCAAAAATAAATTAAAACAAGGTAAGAAATTTAAAAAATTTAGATCAATTTCAGTAGATTAAATTTTCCAACTTTTCAAATCTGATCTATACTTGTATTCATTGATTAAACCATTTAATTCACGATAATTTTCACCTTCTTGTTGTAATATTTCAGGTTCCAATTTTTTTTCATAATAATCTTTTAATCCAAGATTATAACCATATTTATTATCATCATTTTTGAAAATATCTTCAATACATTGATTTGGTGAATATTCCAATAATGGATATAAATCAGGATCCCAATTACATTCCAAGATTTTACAATATAATTGTGATAAGATTGGATCCATTATAATTTGTTGATTTTCACTTTGCTGTTTAATTTGTTGATCTTGTGGTTGTTTATGACTATGTTTACTATGTGGTACCAAATGTTGTAAAAATGATGTTTCTTCACGACTAGTTGTTGATTTCTTTTCAGATGATAATTTCGATGATTCTGATGACTCATTTGAATTGACACTATGTAAATGTTTAGATTCAACATATTCTGGTGCTTGAGAAGGTTGACTTGGATTACCATTAAATGTCCCATTCTCACCAAATACATTATTTATCCCATTAAAAACATGTTTCCTTTCAAATTGTGGTACATTGAATGTATTCTTTTTATTACCATTTTTACTCATATCAAGATTAGTCCTTGTTGTTGTTGTTGTTGAACTTGTACTTGAATTATTATCTTGTATTTGTAATTGAGTATGAAAATCAACATTATTTGGTAATTCAGTTAATCCAATGGTTAAACTAAGAATACTATTAACTTTTGAATCACTCAATAAATATTTTGTAGTTACTGGTTCATCAAAATTTAAATATTGTGATAAATTAATATCAATTTTCCCCAATTCAATAGTATGTTGATCTTTTGTATGAATTGGAACATTATGATGATGATGATTTTCATCACCATTTGTAACATAATATACTTTCATCAATAAATACTTGTTAGATATTAAATTTTGCTTCTTTTGTAAACCAAATTTTAAATTACATGATAATGAATAATTAAAATTACATTTAAAATTATGTAATTTCTTTGTAGTTGTACTTGCTGATATATTACCTGAAACACTTGTATTTTCTTTAATTGAAGTCTTCGATTCATGATTGTTTTTACCAAGGTTTAATGATGTAAATGTATCATCAAATTTATTGAAAAAGGATTTATTTAATTTTGGTTCTTTATTGGAATTTATAGTTGATGGATTTAAATTTCGACGTTTACCATCTTTAATTTGTAATTCAATGAAACATGATCCATTGATTTGTGGGACATTGGTTAAATCATTGATTGTTAAATTGAAAGAAAATTTAGGTTTATCTGATGAAAACATTGTGTATGTTTGAAAAATGTTTAAATTGTTTATTGATAATTTTGATGCCAGCAATAATATTTCATTGTTGATGTTTGGGTGCACTTTTTTTACGAAACCTTATCGTAAATTAACCGAGCATTCCTTTGTGATACATAAATCTCATGTTTCATTGTAGATTATTATGGTAAGTAGATTTAGTAAGTTATGTAGTTGAATTGATGAATATATTCATGATTTAAATTGTGTTGTTGGAAATTGAAAATTATCAATTGGTAGAACAAATAATCATGTTTAGACGATTGTTTAATCTGTCAATAAACTTATTTAGAATAGTGCAATGCTGGTGCTGTGTTGATTACGGTCTTGTGTTGAAGTTTAGTTTATATTGATTTGAATTTAGCTTCTTTGAAGTTAATAGCTTCAGCATAAATCTTGATTTAGTTTACTTATAAGATAGGTATACCATATGATTTTCAATATTTACGCAGCTTTATAAATACCTAGTAAATGGTCAAAAATTACTTCTCTTAAACTGTACTTTAATTCTCCAACAACTATATACCTTTAAACTAGGTTTCTTTAGGTTTTACTTTATAGTCATTGTTTAGATTTTAATCTATACGAAAAAAAGAATAATAGAAGTTGACGCTAGATTATGTATGAGATTAAAAACGTTTCAAAAATGATAAATATTTATTAAATACTGATCTACTCTACTTTTAAACGTCCAAACATAAATTTCAAGTGTACTAAGAAGCTTTTGGTATGTTTTATATATTAAGAAATAGATTTCCGGTATGATACAGAACTGTAGATATGCTAAATATCGAGGCAGAGATCCTCCGTACATGAACTTCTTTAAAGGCTGATATATATTTAATATCAAAGTCTCAGTATAATGCTTTCTATTATATCAGAAATCACTGTTTATAAAATATCAAAATTTCTTATCTTAATGTATAGCAGATCAAGAATCTTTCTTTCAGTATATAGAACATTAAACTATAACATAAGTAACTGCCTCAATAAATAACCTATTTTTTAATATGTATCATATCATGAATTTCTGCTAGCATAACTTAGATTATTGTATAAAATTTGTGTATTTGCAGCCAGAAAATATTTACTTTTTCCAACTTTTCAAACTTTTCTTCTTTTCACCAAATGTCTACAGAAAGTGTTACTTATACTCCAAACGTTACTAAATCAAGAAGGTTATTAAAAGGCTGGATTAATACTCAAGTTGAAGAATTTAAAGACAAGTTTCATCATTTGAAATCCAATGTTAGTAATAAAGCTGATTACTTAAAATACCAAATTCAACAACAATCTTTAATTTTAAAAATAAAGATTGATGACAATGATTGAACCATTAAAGAAAAAGATCAATAGTAATCTTGATGATTGAAAATTTAAATTTGATACAAAGTTAATCATTATAAATTAAAAGTTGATCATAAAATCAAGGATTTAAAAGTTAAAATCAATGGTAAGAAACAACAACCAGAACCAGTTACTCCAGTTGAATCAATTTTAAAACAAAAGACTACTACATTCGTTATGCAAGGCGACAGAATGATGGATGTAAATGCAAGAGATGTACCAGTTCCTCCAATTATTGGTGATATACCAGAAAGATTTTATATTAAAAATATTAAGACTCCAAATGCTTCAGTGTTGGCTACTTTAAGACACGATAGACCAGCAAAGAAATATAAATTGACCAGATTCAAAGATGGTATTAACTGATTCAAAAGAAATCAATCATTAGACAAGAATTATATTGATGATTTACCTGAATTTAAAAGAATTGTTGATTATGATTTTACAATGAATTATGATTTGAAACAATTTTAATATTTTCAATAACATCATGAAATTGCATTTTATAAGCAAAATTTAATACTTTCATATCAACAAGTTGCAGAATATGAATGTTACAATTCTGATTTAAAATTGAATACAATATTTGAAATTTATAATCATTTACCAGATGATTTAAGATCAGAAGTTGCACCTACTGAATATTTCATTGAATCATTTATCAATGCTAATTTAAATGAAAAATTTATAGATGGGAAAGTTTTAAAATTGAAATCAGAATTGAAAAAAGTTCAAAAGCAAATTAGAAAAATTATCGTCAAAACAACGAAATCTTAAACTGGATATTGCAGGTGGATTGAAATTATACATGAAAGATTGAATTGTTCAAGAATAAACCTCTGCTTCCGACCTTGGATCGATGTTGGTATCCGGAGCTGGCATGAGATCTGTTGTTGCACAAAACGCGCCATAACCCAAGATCTCGTAACACAACAAGAAATTACCCGATACATAATTAAACTTTTATGTAATTTACGATAAATCATAAAAACAACACAAAAAGTAAATAATTAATTAATTAAGTTAGACGATAAATTGTTGGAAAAAGTATAAGGTAAACTTCATTTCCTTCAAACAATTTTAAAAAACAACAATTTGTGTCTTTGCTTCTATTAAGTATTGCTAGATCTTGATTATTTATGATATATTTTGATAAGTTCATGTTGATTCATTTCAAAATTGTTATCTTATTTGTTTGTGTCAATTATACCAGCAGTCATCAAATAAGGGTATATATTAATAATTGAATCCTGGTCTCTAAAACGAGCTGGATATAAGCTTTAATCCCTATTTGAAATATTTGAAATGGAATTCAAATTACAGTACATAGATTAAGTTCTTTTTGATGGTCTTAGATTTGCAAATGATTAAACATTTGGTGATACAGTTTGACTCGATTGAATGGGTATTTATATTTACATTTGTCTTTAGAAATTTTTATGGACATTTATTAATATTATGCAACTCATTCAAATGGGTTTGAAAATGTTGATTCAAATGAGGTTGCATTGAGCAACCATTTACATAGTGACCAAGTTTAATAAACTCATGTTGCTATGTATCTTTAGGTACAAAATTTTAAACATTAGTTTTGATGTTTAAAACTTTCATCTTAAAGTTTTATACAAAGCTGTTTTAATTACAATTTCAGTGATTATCCTTTGAAATATTCAAGTTGTCGCTTTTACATTCTATATTTAGTGATTAATATATATATGTACAATTATCAATTAAGATATTTGTTAACATTGTTAAAATCTATATTCAAGGGTACAATTATAAATCAACTGTACTTCTATTAAACAACCACGGCAAAGTACTATTTTTTTTAAATAAAAGCTTCTAGTATCAAACTAGTTATATTTAAACTCATTGAATAACCACTGGCATAATTGGTTGGTTTAATTTACTAATTTAGATTTTAAGAATATGCTAAATAAACAATTCATAGTGAGACTTAAGACTACCGCTATAAAGCAAGTTGGGAATTTAAATTCCCGTCTTAGAGTACATACTTTTTGAAAGATTTAAAGTTATACCATCATAAAATTAACTAAATTTCTGTTTACGTTGCAATCATTACGGTTTTAGTCTGCTTTAATTTTCAAAAATTGTGCTATAGTGGTTTTACAACCATAGAATCTACAATAATATCTAATTGAACATGTAATCCGTGTGTATATGGTGTTGAATAAAATCTATTGTTGCACAAAAACGCGCCACAACCCCAGATTTCGTAACACACAAGAAATTACCCGATTCATAATTAAACTTTTATGAAAATTTACAATAAATCACAAAAACAACACAAAAAGTAAATGAACAATTAGTGAAATTAGACGATAAATTGTTAGAAAAAGTATAAATTAAACATTAATTTCCTTCGATAAATCTTAGAAGAAAATGTTACCATTTGTATTTACTCTGACCATACATTTCATAGATTTTGGTACCGATCAAGTCCATTTAATGTGATATCAGGTCCAATCATAATAATATCATCAATATAAATTAATATTTGATTCATGAATTCATCTAAAACCTGAGTAATGATATTTAGAAAATATGGCGACAGAATTTTTGAACCCTTGTGGCAGTGTTAGGTAGGCTAATTTAATGACAACTGGTCTCTGAATTGATTTCAACTTGATAGTATCTATTGCATCAGGATGTATCAAGCAAGGGTATTAAGATTTCTATCTTGAATTTCAGTTGGATATTCAAATGCTTTAATTAACTTTAGATCATTGAAGATTTAAATCAAATGTACCAATTCGAGTCTGTTTAAATGTTCAGGTCTGTTATACTTTTTATATGTTCGAACATTTGGTTTTACAGTTTGACTCGATTGAATGGGTATAATTATTTAAACTTGTTTTTAGAAATTTCTATGGACATTTATAATTATTATGCAACCCATTCAAATGGGTTTGAAAATGTTGATTCAAATGAGGTTGCATTAAACAACCATTTACATAGTGACCAAGTTTAATAAACTCATGTTGCTATGTATCTTTGGGTTCAAAATTTTAAACTTTAGTTTTGATGTTTAAAACTTTGATCTAAAGTGTTTCAAAATTACAATTTCGGTGATTTTCATTTAAAATATTCAAGTAGTCTTTTTTACAATCTATAGTTAGTGATTAATATATATATGTACAATTATCAATTAAAATATTTGTTAACAACATTGTAAAATTCTATATTCAAGCTGTAATTATAATTCTACTGTACTTCTATTCAACAGCCATGGCAAATATACTTTTTTTCACTTTCAAATAAAGGCTCCTAATATCAAACTAGTCACATTTAATCTTATTGGATAACCACTGACATAATTGGTTGGTTTAATTTACTAATTTAGATTTAGAAAATATGCTAAATAAACAATTTATGGCGAAATTCAAAACTACCAATATAAGGCAACTAGAAATTCAAATTCCGCCGTTAGAGTACATTCTTTTTGAAAAAGTTGAAGTTGCACCATCAAAAGGGTAATTTAAAACTTGATTTCTGTTCTCATTGCAAACATTATGGTTTTAGTCCGTTTAAATTTTCAACAGTTGCACTATAGTAGTTTTACAATCATAGATCTACGATGATCTTATATTGAAACTGCTAATTATCAAATTTGACTTGTAATCTTTATGTAGATCTATTGTTACACAAAACGCGCCACAACCCCAGATCTCGTAAGATACGCAAAACAAGAAATTACCCTATTCCTAATTAAACTTTTATGTAAATCTACGATAAATCACAAAACCAGCAGAAAAAGTCAATAAATGATTAATTAATTAAATTAGACGATAAATTGTTGGAAAAAGTATAAATTAAACTTTAAATTCCTTCAAATAATTTTTGAAAAGAATTTCGTTACAATCTAACATCAGTTCAGCTATTGCCATCTACCATCGTACCAGTTGTATCCATCTATGAAAGGATTGGTTCTCATTAAGTCCATTCAAACTGGCTAAAAGTTCTAAATTGGGTTATACCTTGTTTGTATCGATCATTCCTTCAATCATTAGGCAAGAGTATTAAAATTCCGATCTTTAATTTAAGCTGGATATTCATATGCTTTGATGGATTTCAAATTTGTTTGCAAAAGTGTTTTTTTCAACTCTGGGTTGTTTTTAATTACATATTATCAAACATTTGGTGATACAGTTTGACTCGATTGAATGGGTATAATTATTTACAGTTGTTTTTAGAAATTTCTATGAACATTTATTAATATTGTTCAACCCATTCAAATGGGTATTAAAATGTTGATTCAAATGAGGTTGGTTTAGTAATCAAACCACCATTTACATAGTGACCAAGTTTAATTAACTCATCTCGCTATGTATCTTTGGGTAAAAAATTTTAAACATTGGCTTTGATGTTTAAAACTTTAATCTTAAAGTGTTTTAAAATTACAATTTCAGTGATTTCCAATTAAAATAGTCAAGTTATCTTTTTTACAAGCCATAGTTGATGATTAATATATATATGTACATAGATTATTTGTTGAAAGCATTGACAAAATAATAAAAATTCTATATTCAAGTTGTAATTCTAAATCAACTGTACTTCTATTAAAAACAACCACGGCAAATGTACGAAAAGCTTTTAATATCAATCAAATTATATTTAATTTTATTGGAATACCACTGGCATTATTGATAATGTATTAATTTAGATCTCAAAGGCTCAAACTACACAAAACTATGAAACAAATTTGAATCCAATTTGAGTTAATGCAACAATGAAACTTGTTGCATATTTCAATAGGTTTGAAGACTTATTATTGCTTGAAATGTATTTATTAAGAAAATTAAGATGGTTACACATTATTAAACCTAAATGATAGTTAAGTTTTAAAAGAGAATGTTGCAACTAATCCATCACACGACAGTCAATATTTATAAATTTAAACTTTATTAATTACACAATGTCTTCCAATATATTTTCACCCATTTTAAATTAGACGAGAAATCTATTTTTGAAAAGTATAAATAATCATGAAAAAATCATCAAACTTAAAAAGTATTCAATTTATTAATTAATCTTGTATTCGTTTGGAATAATTGGCACGAAATGTTCTTTTTGTAATTGCATTTTGAATTATAGTGTAGTGCTCGTTATTTTAATATTAGTATTAACAATAGCATTAGCACCATGGTGACACATTAAATATATAAGATTGGATGGGTATAACTGAGATTTATTTGTTTTTGAATAATAATCCTTCAAAAACATTTTCAAATATCACTATTCAAAACCATTTCAATTTAATATATGAATGTTGATCCAAATAATAAACAATTGAATTGTTTATTTTCTAACCAAGGGTTTTTAATTTTTAAACGCAATGTTTTGCATGTTGTTTCTTGACCGAAAATATTGTCAGAGAACTATCATTTATTTCATATTGGTTTTAACAACCAAAATAATTTTTTGAGGCCATACTGATTAACTTCTTATATCATGTATTAGTTCTTGATGGTCGTAAAGATCATTTGTTCTTTTTTTTCCAAATTTTTGAAGGATATAATCTTCTAACACATACGGGGTTTATATTTAATTTCAATTTTGAAATTACAAAATTTACTTAGCGACAAAAAGTTTATAAAAATGACTGAAATCGCTTTGTAGATTTTTGGGACAAAATTCTGGATATATGAAGACAATTAATTTTGTTGTTGATATCCAAAACGTTGATCCTTCTAAGTTTATAACACGATTTCAACTGGTATATAGTCAGAATGTATAAATATACGTTTAAATTACAAACATTAGTAGTAGTTGTCTCTAAAGTACACCTATCACTTATAATTTTATGTGTTTATCATCAACTATCCTGGTAAATGTGGTTATAACTTCCAACAGTTGAATCATACAGTTATAATTACAATTTCATTTTTCTTGTGTGGAATTAAAATTTTGCACCCAAAAAATAATAATTCAGCCTTGCCACAACATAGTGTAAGATCAGATTAGATAATTGTACATTTACACAACTATCTAACCGATGTATCTATAATAATAATTGAGATATCTGACATTATAATTATAATATTCATGGAATATGTTTATTAAAGTACGTGTTAATTTAACCTAATTGGGGTAAGAATAAATAAAAAAATAATCAATGTAATGTTACATAATATCTTACATAAACTTGCATTCTTAACTTAAAATAAAATAGAGTGAAATATTTACACGTCTTTTTTTTTTCTATTGTTTACTTTCAAATTTAACCAAATTACGAACAATTAAACCTTCAAGTTTAAATGTCAATGTCTTCTCCATCTGTATTGGATACTACGACCAGTCTGTTTAGTCCAGAACATCACCATCATTTGAATAACTATACTACAGAAGATAATCCCATGTTAGTCACAACTCCAACTGATTTACAATTTAAATTAAATAAATTATCATTAAATTATTTACCATCTGATATTAAGAAATATGCATTTGTTTGTTTATTCCTAAGTCGTATATTGAATTTATCAGATCCTAATCTTATATTAAACAAGGATAAATCAATTATTAAATTTGATTCCAATTTAAATTTTGAAATTTTAAAAAATATTAATTTCCCAAATGATTTATGGTTAAAAGATGATATTAAATTAAAAGATGGTAAGATTAAAACTACAATGTTGAATGAAATAAATGTTATGATTGAACAAGAATTAAAAGATATTAATGATCAATCAACATTTGAAGAAATTACATTAAATTATTATTCAAAATTATTAGCTGCTTATAAATTTTATGAATTACCACCATTATCAAAACAACAACAACAACAAGTACAACTGCCGATATCACCATCCAAGAAATTTATTAGTTTACAAGAAGAAGAAGAGAAACCACCAGATTTAAATTTTGGATATTTGGAAAAACCAGTATATCGTACACATTCAAATAAATCTATTGATTCAAATAAAAGTAAAAGAACAAGTACTGCTTCAAGTTTATCTAAGAAACGGTTTTCATCATTTTTAACTTCAAGTACAAATTCACCAATTGAACAAAATATAATATCAATACCTTCAAGTCCTAAATCACCACCACAACCATTATTTCAACAACAATCACAAGCTCAAACTTCCCCAACAAAGAGTTTTGATTATAGTAGTGGGATAAATTCAATATTACTGAAATCAAGGATATATAATAAATTAAAGAAAAATCGTGAATCTTCATCATCAATGAATTCACAAATATCAACACAATCAAGTAATAGTAATCGAAATAGTATTACTACCACAAATACAACAACAACATCATTACTATCGAAACGAAGATCAAATTATAATTCTGGTGCTAGTTCATTTATATCATCAACATCAACATTTATACCACAAGATGAAACGGTATTAATTGAACAACGATTAGAAAATTCAAAAGAGAAATATGATTATTATATTCAATTACAAAAGCTATATAGTCTAAGTCAACAAATCATTCAAATCATTCAAAATTCACATAATTTAAATGAAAAATTATATAAATTTCTTGAATTTATAAAGAAGAAAATCTTGAGGTTTATAATTATTGATATTATGACAATGATTTTAAGTTATGGACAATTGGAATGTTTGAATATATAAACCATCATCTTATTTGCAAGTACTTAACATTTGAGATATAACACTTAATAATTGATCATTTTCACAAGCAGCTGCAACTCTTTCTTTATCATTTAATTGTTTATTAACTTGATTTTCTGATTGATGAGTACCTTCTTTAATTAAAATCTTGATACGGAATCTTGCTGGTAAACTTCTTTGTAATCTAACTCTTATACCTAAACCAATTAATGTAGCTAATGAACAATGAGTTATAGTTGGTGTAATTTTAATTAAAACTTGAGTTAATAATCCATGATTTGATAATTCAATATCGGGTAGATTAACAACAGCAAGTTGTGCCAAAGTTAATGGATGTTCAGGATCGGATATTGAAGAGATTAAATCGAATATTTCTTGTTCATCAATATCTTCAACTTCATCTTCATCATCTTCATCTGATGATGATTCATCATTTACTTCTGGTGATTCATTAGTTAATAATGATAATGAAGTGATCTTTAATTCCAACTGTTTGTTTAAATCTTGTTTCTCCAGCTCAGCACCGTCTATTCTAGTAGGTAAGTTTGATACATCGATGATTGTTGGGTTTGCATTGATTGGATCACTCATGATTAATAATTTCACGGTTTTTTTTTCTTTTGCATCAATATGGAAATATATAATCAATTGTATGTTCAACAATTGAACCCATTGATCCAGATACACATTGATGATGACAATATAGAACAGAAGGTGGTTGATCAATTACAATCGAATTTTAATAATTATAATGTTAAAGGTAAAAAATGGGATAATTCAATTATAAAGAATCGATTATCATCAAATAAATTTATAATCAATTATTCAAATGGAGATTTGGATCTACCCAAGAAGGAGAAAATACCAAATCAACATTCAAAGATATCTCCTTTTAATCAAGAGTCTTTGATTTTCCCAAATGGTATATTAAGTTATGAATGGTTTAATAAATATATTTCAATTTTCCCATTCCAATTGATATATATCATCCCTTATGAATCATTAGATATCAACAAGATCAAACAATTGAAATTAGAATTGAATGAAATTAATTGTAAATTAACCTTGATTCTAATATCAGATCAATTACCAAAAGAAACAAATTTAAATAATCTTCGAATAGAATTGGATTTACCTAAATTAACAGGGTTCATATTCTTATTTAATAATGAATCTAGTGTGAATCGTGATATCGAAGTATTGATATCATCATTATTATCAAATTTAAAACCTAATCTGAATGAGTTCTACAACAATATTGAATATAAAATTAAACAACGAAGTAAGAAATATTATAATATCCCCATGAATGAAATTGATACATCATTTGAATTAAGTCCATTATTTTTAGAAACTAGAAATTTAATTAAACAATCAATGATTTTACAATTTATAAATCCACAAAATTTAGAAAATTCAATTAAATTACTTGAAATTAGTTATCAAAATTTAATAACAATTTTAAATACAACTTATGCAATTAATTTATCTAATCATGATAATATTATAATTTTACAATTTAGAGATTTAATTGATATAATAGCTATACATATAGTACGAGGTTATTTTTCATTAGAACAACCATTAATTGGGTTAAGAAAACATCAAGCTCATATTTTAAATGTATTGAATTGTATAGGACAAGAAGATTTACATCATGATTGGATAAGTATACAATATGAATGGTTGGCACAATTAATGTTGATGATTCCATATTCAATTATAACAAATCTACATTCAACGTTTATGGTGAAACAAAAATCAAATGTAATTAGTTATTTTGGTGGGTTAAAAAGTTTTGACTTTGAATTGATTACAAACCCTGGGTTATTATATTTAAAATCATATGAATATTGTAATGATACAGTTAAAAGAATTGAATTTTTGAATAAAGCTATTGAAGGGTTGGAAATCATTCAACAAGATGCATTACAAAGAAAATCGATATCTGGAAATGATAATTTGAAATCTTTAATGTCATATATCAATTGGTTAATTGGTGAACAATATTATTCAAGAAAAGATTATAAAAATGCAAGTAATTATTATGAATTTTGTTGTAATTTGATGGATAAAAATTGGAAAAATATTTATATTTTAATTTTAAACAAATTGTTGGAATGTTATGATAAGATGAATGATGCATTTTCCCAAATTAATACGGTGTTGAAATTGTCAATATTGAATACTGGGAGTTTGACAATATCTGATAAATTATTTGACGAAAATTTAGATATGGATATTATTGAAGATCAATCAAATAAGATATTCAGTATTGAACCTGTACTTATTGATTCTAAAGAAAAATTGGAAACTAGTGTATTTGATGATATACTCATACAATTGAAAATAAATCTAAATTTGAATAAAGAAATTTTACTATCATCATTTCCTAAAGGTACAAAAATTGATATTTCAATAAATCTGTTAGAATTAAATTTTGTTAGAATTGATGGTAAGAAGACTTCACCAGGATTTGAAAATTTCATAATAAAAAATGATGAAAATAAAAAAGATGAGAAGATTAACGTTGTCAAAGATGATTCAATTAATTTCTCAATCCAAGATACAAAAATCATTCAATATATCCAAAAAGCAACTGAATCTGGATTGGTACAAGTTGAAAGTATAAAACTAAAATTCAAAATAAAATTGGAATTAAACAATAAGATTATAAATTTGAATAAAACTGAGATTCATAATCAATTTAATACAAAATATATAGTTGAATTATATCAAGATAAGATTAAAAGAGTTAGATTAAATTTCCCAAGTGATGTTTTAAAAATTAACCCCATTAAACCAGATATATCAATCACCCCAACAATCAATCCATTACCTAGTTACATCCCCGGTGAGAAATTACAAATCCCATTTGATATTGAATATAAGAATAAACAATTAGGTAAGAAAACAATTTTATTAACTGAAATTTCAAATGAAAATGTTACATCTAATTGGGATAATTATAAAGATGATGAATTAATAGATTTATTAGAAATGAAAGATTTAAATCATACATTAACTATCCATTCAAAAAATCTTAATCAATCTCAATTAACAATTAAATTTAAAATTTCAACTATTGATGATGAAGAAAATTTAATATATGAATTAAAAACAATTGAAATCCCAGTTATAACAAATTTATTTAAATGTGATTTTATAATTACACCAAGTTATCGAAATAATGCAAATGATTCACCATCACCATTTATATTAACTGATCAAAATCATCAAATGCCAATTGTAACTCGAACATGGCAAGCTAAATTAAATATTATTAAAACTGTTGAAGTTGTAATTGAAAATATTGAATTTCACATATTATCGAAAAATCCAGAATTAATAATTGATATGAGTGAAAATCAAGGATTGAATATAACTAATTTCACAACTCATAGTAAACATGGTTTTAGTCATCGAGCTGTAACTTTGATAAATTCAGCAACGATAAAATGGAGAAGACAAGATGAAAAAGTTATAAATTCATTTGATACGAATGAATGGGAATTTACAATTGGATTATCTGATCCAAGAGTATTACTTAAAGTTGATCATATTGATGATGAATTTGAATTGACATATATTTTAGAAAACCCAACAGCAAGGATATTCAATTTCACAACTCAATTGATTGAATCATCAGATTGGAATTGGGAAAATAACAATAATATAATACCAATTAAACAAAATCCATTTCTGGTATTACCATTTACAAATTATATAATGAAATATCATGGTAAATACATGAACAAGATGAATTCAAATTTAATTAAATTACCATATTTTAAAGCTTATGATATTCAATTTAAAGTTGCATTATTACCAATATCAACACAAGATAATGTTGTCCTACAAGATAATCAATTATATTATAAATTGTGAAATTTCTAAATTATATATATTTTATTTATTTACCATTGATGTTTAATAATTCAACTTCAAAGACTAATGTAGAATTTGCTGGTATCAAACCTGGAAATCCTCTTGAACCATATCCCAATTCAGGTGGAATGGTTAATAAAGCTTTTGTACCTTTTGAAATTTTAGGTAATGAAGAATCAGCATTTGTTAATGAAATATCCCAACCTTTAATAACTTGTCCAATACCAATTGTACATGAGAATGGTTTACCTCTTTTTCTTGATGAATCAAATTCTTTACCATTGGTTAATTTCCCATCATAATGGATTGAGATTGTGTCACCTTCTTTAGCAAATGATTGACCATCACCTTCTGATAAAATTTCAATTTGTAAACCTGACATTGTATAATTAATTAAGTGAGAACGAAAGTTTAAATTTTATCTCGTGTGTGTGTGGATTTATATTAATAGCAATTATGGTGAGATGTACACGACCTCTGATAGGTAAGGGCTCATCTATCCACACCCGACTTTCGCTGCGGTGTTTATTCTCCGGTACAACAAATATAATTTGATGGTTAATATTATAGATTGATTTGGCATGAGTCTTAAACGATTTATGGACTGAATAGTCTGGTTCATTCGTTTATCTTAGTCATTTTTTACATCATATGACCAGATTCACAGAATATACCTGTTTAAGATCTGACAACTAATCATGTTACCAAGATTGATTCAGGTTGTAACGATACAACCACTTCTTTTCATCGTCTAAATGATAAAAATCAGTTCAAGCGTTTAATGGCTGTCACAGTCTCATTCAACATTAGCAATAATCAATACAAATTTCAAATTGCAGCAATTATACTCAATTTGAAATCTGAAACACAATCTGGTAGCGTATATTATGTAAGCGGTTAGATTATTAAATCCGTAACTAACCCGATCACTACTTTCCACCAATTAACAACATTTACAACTTACTAACAATCTTTAATCAAATAACAACTCTATTCCCGTAACCAAAAAAGAATAGGCTAAATATGGCTGCAAAATACGAAGTGCAAAACAGTGTTTCAAAATCCCCCCATACAAATTTATTTTTTTCTCTCTCCATTCGATAAGCCACTGACAATTTTTTTTCCTATCACCAGACTATAACAATCAAAACTACTTGATATTGAATATTAGATTCAATTGATAATGTCTGATGTCAAGGTAGAGATAGATAGACATGCTACAGATGGTACTTTCACAAATCATGATATCATTAAAGGTAATGTTCATTTAGTTGTTACAAAATCAATTAGTTTAAATTGGATTCAAGTTAAATTAGAAGGTGTTTCATCAACTCAATTATCTATACCAAAAATTGCTAAAAATAAAAAGGATAGAGATCGTAAAGATAAAATCATTAAAGATGTTCATAAAGTTTTATATGATACTTCAATTGTTTTCCCACCAGATAATGTAAGACAAGTTAGTCAAGCAAAAGAATTTACATTAACTCCAGGGAATTATTCATATCCATTTGAATTTAAAATACCATTGAATAATTCATGTTATAAAATGGGTGGAATCACTAATAAAATTAATTTTAATATGAAAACATTTGATGTAATGATTAATAATGGGAATTTTAATAGTCAATATGTTAAGAATAAAGCACAAAAATATCTTAATGATTCAAAAAATGATCAAAATTGGAATATTCCATTACCTCAACAACAATCTTATCATATAACTTCACAATTACCACCTTCATTATCGGATATTGGAGATTTTGCAAATATAAAATATTTTATAAAAGTTACTTGTAAACGTTCATCATTTTTAAAAGTTAATCTACGAGCTTATGATCCATTTATATTTTTACCATTAGATTTGGATAGTCATAATAATCCAATAATTGCAAATCATCAAACTACTGATATTGAATATAGAGAAGCATTTGTAAGGAAAGAATTAATATTTAGAAATAGAATACCTGAAATTGTTGGTGTAAAAGTAAATAAAAAGAGTAATGAAAAGAATCAACAACAGAAAGTAGTTCAACAAATTCCACCTAAAAAGCAAGGATTTATACAAAGATTATTTGGAGATACTATGACTTCAGTTCAAGAATTTCAACAACCAAAAGCTAGAAATAATGTTCCTGAAATATTAATGAAAGATGTTCCATTTTCATTTGAAATTAGATTTCGACATCCAGCTTTTTTAATTCCAACTAAACCACCATCATTTAAATTATTTTTAATTAGTACTTTAAATCCAATACGATATACATTAGCAGAATATGGTAAAAATGATGAAAGTAATGGATTAGGTATTATTTACATGCATAAATTAAATATCAACTTGGTATCTACAACAATTGCATCAGTTGTTGAAACTGATGGTTCAACAAATGAATTTCATATGGGACAAAATGAATCAACTATATCAATATGTAATAATAATTTTCATAATTTAAAATTTGATCTAATGCATTGTACAAAGAATAGAAATGCTTCACAAAGTTCAAATATAGGATCAAATTCAATTTATGAAATTGAAATACCAAAAAGATATTTTACAAATGCAATTTTACCTGATCATTTATCACCAAGTTTTAGAACTTGTAATATTACAAGAAAATATACTTTAAATGTAACTTGTGGCTTTTCATGTGAGAAAGTTTATGATTATTCAAATCAATTGGAATGTCAACAAAAGATTAGATATATTGAATTAACATGTCCAAATATAAAAGTTTTAAGTGGATTAAACATGACTAGTGCATTACAATCAAATGCATCGAGAACTTCAATTCCAAGAATCAACACTGTCAATAATACACCTCCTCCAACATCATTTACCCCACCAAATGCACAATTCCCGCAAGATCGTAAAGATTCTTCAACTTCAACTGAAGTTGAGGCTGAAACTGATACAGAAGGTTGGTTACCCACATATGACGACGTAATGAGAGAGAGTAGTTTTCAAGATAATAGTGAACATCAAAGAGCTAGACGTAGATATCAACAACATGAACAATATCATAATAATATAGATTAATATCAGGTAGCATTCCCAAGTAGTGTAAATCATACCAATTATTTTTTTTTTTTTTTTTATTTTGTTCTCTTTTTTATCGAATGAAAAATCTTTTTGAAAAGTTGCCATTAAACCTTTGAACCATGTCTGATAATTTCTTTATCAAGAATAAAACAGCCATTGTAGTCACTGCATTGACTGCATTCTCAGCTGTAGGTGCTTATTACTACTACACATCGTTGCAATCATCATCATCGACAACAACATCTACAAAAACTGAAGATTTATCAAAATCAGATTCTCAAAATACTAGTAAATCAAGTTCAAAGAATAAAAAGAAAAAGAAGAAGAGTCAATCACAATCACCAGAACCTAAATCAGATAAAAAAGAAGTCAAATATCCAACCACTTCAAAAGGATTACCAGATTTATCACCTGAATATATTTTAAATTTATCTGAAAGTGAAAAAGAAGATATTGCCATGCAATTAAAAGAAGATGGTAATAATGAATTTAAAAATAAAAAATATCAAGAAGCTATTGATTATTATTCAGCTGCTTTACAATTGAAAAAAGATCCAATTTATTATTCAAATAGATCTGCTTGTTATGCTGCATTAGAAGATCATGAAAATGTTATAAAAGATACTACTGAAGCTATTAAATTAAAACCAGATTATACTAAATGTATATTAAGAAGAGCTACTTCATATGAACTTATAGAAAATTATGAAGATGCAATGTTTGATTTAACTGCTTTAACAATATATGGAGGATTTTCAAATAAATCAATTGAACAAGTATTAGAAAGAGTATTAAGAAAACATTCAATTAAAATTGTTGATTCAAAACCTAAAAAATTAGTTTTACCATCAGCTGCAACAATTGGATCATTTTTTGGTGCATTTGTTGAAGAATCACAACCAGAAGGTATTAGTGAAGAAAGTGAAGATTTAGGTGAAAAATTTTTATATCAAGCTATTTCAAAAATTAATGCAAATACTATAGATGGTTATGAAGAAGCAGATTCATTAATTAATCAAGCTATTAATTCAATAAATCCAGAATCAAAAGCTTATCCAATTGCATTGGAATATTTATCAGCTTTTCAATTTTTAAAAAATGATCCATCAAGTGCAACTGAATCAATTGAAAAGGCAATTAAAATTCAACCAAGACCAAGATCTTATGTATTTAGAGCTTTAATTAATGCTGATAAATCAAGTTATGATGCTGCATTAAATGATTTTAATTTAGCAAAAAATTTAGATATTAATTTCCCAGATATTTATTATCATTTAGGTCAATTACATTATTTAACAGGAGATTTAACAAATGCAGAAGAAAATTTTAATAAAGCAAAAGAATTATATCCAGAAAATGTTTATGCTTATATTCAATTAGCATGTATTACATATAAAAATGGTGCACAAGATTTAGCTAATGAAAAATTTACTGAAGCAAAATTAAAATTTCCAACATCACCAGAAGTTCCAAATTATTATGGTGAAATTTTAGCTGATAAAGGTGATATTCCTGGAGCTTGTAAACAATTTGAAATTGCAAGTAGATTACAAGAAAAATTGACAAGATTTTCAGTTGGTGCATTACCATTAATTAATGAAGCAACAGTAATATCAAGAGAATCATTAGAAAAAATATCTGAAGCTGAAGAATTATTAATTAAAGCATGTCAATTAGATCCAAAATCTGAATTGGCAAGAATTTCATTAGCACAAATTAAATTACAAAAAGATGAAGTTGATGAAGCAATTGAATTATTTGAAGAAAGTAGTGATTTAGCAAGATCAATTGAAGAAAAAATTCAAGCTACATCATTTGCTGAAGCAACAAAGATGCAAAAAAGAATTAAAAATGATCCTATTTTAACAAGTAAAATTGCTGAATTAATGAGACAAAGTGGTGCAATGTAAATAAAAAAGATAGAGAGACTGATAATTTGAAAATCCTTTGTATATATATTAATCAATAAACAAAAAAAATTTTAAATCTTTAATCCTTTTCGTTATGGAAGTTGTAAAATCAAAGATTCGTTCAATTGTTTCATTACCAAAGAATGTTTATCATGATGACGAAGTTAATTTATCATTTGATTTATCATTTATTTTACCAAATTTAATAGTTTGTTCAGCTCCAATAACAACATTTATTGAATCATGGTATAGATATCCACTTAAAAATTTGATCAAGATTTTAAATCATAAATTTCAAAATCAATGGCATTTATTTAATTTACGTGGTGAATATTCAGATTATACAGATTTACAAGTATTTGGTAAAGTTAGTCATTATCCATTCCCTGATCATTACCCGCCACCAATTAATTTATTAATAAAAATCACAAGAGATATTTTAAATTTTCATGATTTAGGTCAAGTTGTAGTTCTACATTGTTTGAATGGTAAAGGTCGTTCAGGTACAATATGTTGTGCTTATTTAATGTATATAAATTCATTAAATTTTGAAAAAATTGATGTAAATGAAATTATTGAATTTTATACAATGAAAAGAATGAAATTTTTAATTGGTGTTTCAATAAAATCTCAAATTAGATATTTAAATTATTGGAAAAGATATTTAGATAATTATATAATTCGATATGATTTTGAAAATTGGAATTTTAAATTTTTGATTTACAAGATTGAAATTAAATGTAAGAAATTTATACCATTACAATTACTGACATATATTAAAATTGTGCCACGTAAGAATACAATAGTTAAACCATTGATTACTTTAAATTTAAAAACTATAAGAGTAGAAAATATTAATGAATGGTTAATCTACAATTTCCATCCAATTGAAATTAAGCAAGATTTAATGATTAGTTGTAACTACAATTACTTATGGTTAAATTTATTCTTTCAACAAAATGATGAAAAAGTTATAGAAGTTAATTATGATGAATTTGATGGGTACAAGGGAGTCAATTGTTTAAAATTACAACAATTTGATAAAATTAAAATATATTATGATATTATTTAACCACCTCTTTTTTCATTATCAATTTCAAACCAAAATTGTTTCAATGCTCGTTGAATTGAATCAATTCGTTTTGTATCTTTAATCACTTGTATGTTTTTCTGAGTATTTGTAAATGGTTTTAGTAATTTAACTTCATTAAACAAGACAATTTCATTATGCTTTTGATTCCATGTTATATTCTTATCACCATATAATTTCTTAAGTTTATCATATAATAAATTTGATACATTTTTCTTCTTTGGTTGTGATTCTTTAGTACGTGATGGTTTCTTAGGTTGTGTGGGAGTTTGAACAATAGGTTCAGGTTCTATTTCACTTGGTGTATGATTCTTTACTGCAACTTGTATCATTTTCTTTAAATCATCTATATTTATATATTCCATTTCAACTTCATCATTTGTTGGTTGTCGTTTATTCTTTTTCTGAGATTTCGGGAACGGTGGCAAAACTTGTATGCTTTTAATCGATGCTGTGTTTATGATCTTGTATATATCTTTTGTATCATGTTCAATTTGTAATATAAGTATTTCATTTGATGTTGAATAAGTATATATTTTACCAATTATAATATGATCTAAAATTGTTGTGATTTTAATTTTGGAATTTAGAACTTGATTTAAATTTTGAATTGACATGATGCAATGGATTTTATGATTAATGAATGATGAAATGCAAAGTATTTAATGATTTATTATATTATTCAGAATTTGATTTTGTTGGATAAATTTTTTTTTTCATCAATGGTTATTTCGAGAAAATTGGTCACGTGAGGAGATTAGAAATTATTAATTAATTATAGGATGATTTTATGATGTCGATGGTTTAGCTCGATACTTGGAAGTAAGTCGAATCTATAAAAATGTAATATTGAAGAGTTGACTTGAGAAATACATGTTTTAATGTTGATCAGGTTGGCGATGGTTGAAAAGATTTACTTGCTTAATTGATGTTCATTTTGCACTTGATATCTGTTGAGTCGATCATTATGAATTAGTGTAGTTAAATTTAAAATTTTATAGATTACTTGCTAGAGCTCAAATGTTAATTAAAACCTGGTTATGTTGATCTCTTGATGCTGAAAACTGACTTCATCATGACGTGAGATACCAAACGATAAATAGCTTAGTTTACAATTTACTCGAAGATCTTACGACTACAAGATTGAACTTTATCGAAACAGTTTCATAATATACTTTTTTTATTGTTATCATTAAGATTTGAAGTAACTTCTTTAAATTCATTTGTTGTGACGTTCTTAAGGGGTAATGCTTCTAAAATTTAGGCGGCTTTATTTTTTTGATTATACAAAATTTTATAAATCAATCAATCAAGATTATCTCTCCCAAATTGACTCAACTTAACTATTGATTAAAGATCCATTTTAGTTCAACTTGTATTTTAAATCATTCACCTGTTTTGTAGTTAGTCTTGGGTGGGGGTCGTAAATCAAAGTTATGCGACACGACATTTTACTAATATTTTTTTCATTAATTATACTTGATCTACTATCAAATGTTTAAATAACAATGGAAAATGAAAATATACAAATAGATCAATTGGAAGATCAACTAGTGGATCATCCAGATGCAGCAACTACAAAGGAATTCAATGAATCATTAGATGAAACATTTCAAAAAAACCTAAATGCAAAAGCTGAACAAATTAATCGTGGTGATTTTGAAAATAGAAATCAATTTAATCAACAATTTAATAAAAATGGTGATGATAGTACGTTACATTATCAATTCTTAGTTACAAAGAGTCATTTGGATTATACTTATAAAGATCATGGTTCAATTGAACAAGATATAATTGAATGGTTTACAAAAAGTGATTTTGATACATTAGGTGGATTGACTAATTTGGGAACTACTTATACAAATAATAAATTGGAATTGAAAGAATTGATTACTCAATTGAAAGATTTAGATTGTACTATTCAACTTGAAGTGTTGCTATATTTCAGTTTTGGTGAGTATCTAACTAAAATAATTCAAAGAGATCAACTTGAACAAATCGAAGTCAATAATAAAAAATTGCTACAATTAGAGTCATATAAGCCAGTCATCAACCTAGTATTACAATTCATTAATGAACGGATGAAAATTGATAAATTCCAAGAATTTACGGAGATACCCCTGGGTGTTGAATCCAATTATTTCAAATGTCTAACATTATTATACTTCCTACTACTTGTTGAATTGAAATATCCCGACACATCAAATTTTAAACTGTTTATCATAGAGTCTGATTTATTAACTAATTTATTAAAATTTCTTGAACATTGGAAATGGCATAAGAATAAATCATATCGTACAAGACACATTATCCTAATTATCAACAAGTTAATATTTATTGAATTTGGTGATTCCAATCATCATAAATCTTGTGATGACTTTTTAAAAAAATTACATGATATTAAAAAGAAAGATTCTACAATATTGTCATGTTCACCACTTGATTATTTCTCATTCAGACAAGATTTAATAGACAAATACCCCATGTTTGATGTTGAACCACTACAATCCACCAATGATTTAAATGATCAATTTTCAAAATTTATGGCAATAAACACATATTCAAACTCGTTATCTACATTGATTGAAATTCCAAAAACAAATAAATCTCATACTGTTTTAAGTCAATTACCTACACAATCAGTTCATATAGCTACACCAATGCCGTCACCAAAATTAATGAACTCAGATTATATGTCAGGAGGTGAAAAGATTCGAAAATCATATCAGGTTAATCAATCAATGCCATTTATATACCCTAATGATGATGAAAATAAAGTACCATATGCAATGAAAGAAGCTGATGAAATATTCCAACGATCAATTTATGAAAGTTATTCAATTAAGAAGTTGTGGAGTGAAAAGGAACTATTTATGCAACAAGAACGTGGATATAAGGATAGTTATGACAATAAGAATGAATTTGATTATGATTTTGAAAATTTATACAAACAATACCCAAAATTCAAAAATGAAATATCTTCAATTGAAAGAGTTGAATATTTTTATAAACAAAATTTATCAAGATTGTATACCATTATTGAAATTTTCAATGAAGTTATAATCAGTAACAAGTTGGATTATAATTTAAACTTTGCAGAGTTGGAGTTATCACCAGAATCATCATTTCTTAAGAACTCACCATTGGCTAAAAAGAATGGTGTTATTAAATCAAAAGTTGAAAATGTATTATTTTCACAATTGGAAGTTTTAAATTGTAAGGAAATTTTACTTAAAGCAACTACAAATATAACTTTAATGTTACTTAAATGGTTTAAACTAAATCATGTATTAAAATATTATTACCTTTCATCGATATTATTTGATCAAAAATTTTTCACAATATCATTTGATTATTTAAGTCGAAGTTTTAATAATTCAAATATTCAAAATTTAAATGATGAAAGTGTTAAGAATGAAAATAATGAATTGATTGAATATGAAACAGTGATTAATCAAAATAAATTAATGAATCCAAAGATTAATTTACCAATGTCGAATTTTTTCAATAATTGTTTGAACAGGTATCCAAATGATTACAAGTATAAGTTTATAAACAATATGTATTTATCCAACCTTCCCGAAATTTTAGATTCAAATAATATGAATCATATATATATTAAGAATTATAATGATAATTTTGCCTTCATATTAAGCAACATTTTGAAAATTATAGATAAAATTTTAATTAAAAATAGTTCACAACGGATCTTTGCATTGAATGATTTAAAACCTTCAGAGCTTTATAAAATGATTCTTATAAATTATGAAAATGCAGCATTCTCACCGGTAATTTTAAAAACATTGAAGAAAATCATACCATATCAAGGTCGGAAATGGAAAAGTTTAAACATGGACCTTATATCACAAATATATCTTAATTTAAAATTAGATTTAAAAGATAATTGGTTGAGTGGGAAAGATTTAGAACTGGATTTTAATACATGTTATGATCAAGAAATTGCATTACGTGGATTAATACAATTTTATAACATGAGGAAATATCAATTTGAAATGGAGAAGATTGGATACAAAGTTGAAAAGAGTATTACCAATTTAAATCTTAATGATTTAGATGATAAACTGTTTATAGATGTTGATAAAAATGAATTCTGAACTGGTAGCGTAAACCAAAGGTAGTGTAGTATTTCTCAAATATTGATTTTAAAATTTTTGATGAACAAAAGTTTGAAATTGAAATAAAAAAATTGCAACTCAAAAGTACTTGAAACAATGGTTAAATTAACACAAATAGATGATGAAACACAACAACAGTTTGAACAACAACAAGGTTCAAAGACCACCAAATCAGTAGTTGAAGACTTTGAAGAATTTGATGATGATGAATCCGATATTGAAGATGATTTTGATTTTGAAAGTGAAACAGTTTATGATAGAATTGTTGCATTAAAAGATATTGTACCACCAGAACAAAGAGAAAACATATATAAATTATCAAATCTTGTAACCAGTTCCATAAATTCCTTTTTCGGACAAGGTGGTAAACTTTTATGGACATTGACATCATCAAGTTTATTATTGGGTGTACCATTAGCAATGGCAATTTTATCTGAAACTCAATTACAAGAAATGGAAAAAGATATGTCATTACAAAAATCAGCACAAGATGTATTGGCACCAGGTTCAGAACAAGCATTTAATGAAAAGAAATAATCAAATATAAATTTATAAAAAAACTTGTAAATATATAATATATATTATAAATCTAATCAACTCTTTTATGTTTAATTGATAATGCGTAAATGTCTAAATATTGAGTGATTTCAGTTATAATCTCTGCAACAAAGATTGAATGAATCCCCAATGTAATTCCACAACCTAACCAACTTATACCATTAAGTACTGAAATTTCATTATATTTATAAATTTTAATCAATACTTGACTTATAATCAATTGTCCAATTGGTACAAAGATTGGATATTGTACATATGGAAATTCTTGTAATGTTAAATGAGCCAATATGATTCTACCAACAAAGAAAGCAATTGTACAACCAATACTAATAATTAATGGGAAACCAAATTGTGAAATTAAATTTGGATAAAACCAAACTAATAAAATTATAAATCCATAATATATAAAAAATGGTATTAAACCTTGATGAGCATGATTAGTTTTAATTTTAGCTTCTTTTGAAATTTTACCAAATTTTTCATCATAATATTTACCAACATTTTGCATTGCTGATATAATATTAAAATATAATGAACCTAAACCTAATACAACATAAAAAATTGAACTATTAATTTTATAATTATCATAACCTAAACTTGATAAATCAATTTCAAATAAATCAACATTAAAAATATCAGGTCCAAATAATCCAGCCAAAATATAAACACCACAAATCATTAAAATTCCTTCAACTGGGCCTGAAAATTTAGATAAAAATAATGTATGAGTATGATATTCTTCCCATGTTGAAGTATAAAAATTACAAACTGATGCAAATTGTGATAACATCATTAATCCACCATACCCCATTTTTAAAACTGATGCAAATACAATTGATCCCAAAGTTGTATTTATAGCATCAATTGAATGATCAAATAATTCTCCCAATGGTCCACTTTGTCCTGTTCTTCTAGCATGACATCCATCACATCCATCGAATGTTTGATACATAAATAATCCAAATGCATAAAAGAAATAACACCATCTTGGTTGTGTTTGATCTAAGTTTGGACTATAATAAAATACAACAAATAAATTACTAATGACAAAGAATAATCCTAATAATGTAACTACATTAGGTGCCATCCATAATGGGAATATTTGAACAAACCAATTCCACCATTTCTTTAAAATATATTTTGATATTAATGAATGATCTTCAGATGAATATTTATATAATTTTAAGTTTGCCAACTTATCATTTGGAATAAATAACCCCATGTCTAATAAATAATAATAATAATAATACTAAGGAGTCTATAAGGAGTGGGACATCAATTGGTTGTGAATTCAACTAAATTAAACTGTAGTCAATTGGAAAAATAAAAATAATTTCTGTTTATTATTTTTGCTCATTTGCTCAATGATGATGATAATTAAAATTTCACAACCAATTGTCTACCCACGTTTAGAGTTAACTTTCTTCTTCTAAATACAAGTAATATATATATATATTATTAAAAACTATACAACATTAATCAATTTTTTATTTTTCTTCTTTAATCAACTTCTTCCATTGCTGATTCACCAATTGGTTCTTCAGTTGAAGCAGTTGTTGTTTCTTCAGCAATAATTTCAGTTTCTTCAGTTTCATCATCAATATTCAATCCTAAAGCAATTAATCTATTAATTCTGTGAGCAAAATTACTTGGTTCATCCAATGTAAAACCTGAAGTTAATAAAGCAGTATCAAATAATAATGTAGTTAAATCTTTAACTGTTTTATCTTCAGCTCCATCAGTTTCAACCTTCTTCTTCAATTCTTTAATAATTGGTGATTTTGGTGAAATTTCAAATGTTTTCTTTGATGACATGTATGATGACATGGTTGTATCTCTTAAAGCTTGTGCCTTCATAATTCTTTCCATATTAGCTGACCAACCAAATTGACCAGTTCTAATGGCTGCTGGTGCATCAACCAATTTATATGAAACAACAACTTTTTCAACTTGATCACCCAAGATATCTTTCAAAGCTTTTGTTAAAGCTTCATATTCTTTAACTTCTTGTTCTCTTTGTGATTTTTCTTCATCAGTTTCTTCCAATTCAAAATCTTTTGTAATATCAACCAATTTTTTATCTTCAAATTCTTTCAATTGAGTCATAGCATATTCATCAATTGGATCAACCATAAATAAAACTTCGAATCCTTTAGCTTTTAAAGCATCTAAAAATGGTGATTTTTCAACAGCTTTAATTGATTCACCAGTAATATAGTAAATATTCTTTTGATGTTCTTTCATTCTTGTAACATAATCTGATAATGAAGTTAATTCTTCACTTGATTTAGTTGAATTATATCTTAATAATTTAGCTAAAGCTTGTCTATTTTGAGCATCTTCATGAACTCCCAATTTAATATTTTTACTGAAAGCAGTATAGAATTTATCAAATTGTTCTTGATCTTCTGAAATTTCATTAAAAGTTTCAATCAATTTTTTAACAATATTTTTTCTAATAACTTTTAAAATTTTGTTTTGTTGTAACATTTCTCTTGATAAATTCAATGGTAAATCTTCTGAATCAACAACACCTCTGACAAAACTTAACCATTCTGGAATTAATTCTTCAGCATCATCAGTAATGAAAACTCTTCTAACATATAATTTAATATTGTTTTTCTTCTTTTTAGATTCAAATGCATCAAATGGAGCTCTTTTTGGAACAAATAAAATAGCTCTGAATTCTAATTGACCTTCAACTGAAAAATGTTTAACAGCTAATGGATCTTCCCAATCATTTGAAATTGATTTATAGAAAGCATTATATTCTTCTTGAGTAATATCTTGTGGGTTTCTTGTCCATAATGGTTTGGTTTTGTTTAATTCTTCAGTTTCAGTAACTTCTTCTTTAACTGTTTTGGTTTTTTCTTTCTTTTCTTCTTCTTCATCATCTTTAACTTCTTCTAATTTTGGTTTTTTATCATCATCACCTTCTTCTTTAGTTTCTTCTTCTTCTTCTTCGACTGGAACTTCTTTTTCAACTTCTTTAGTAACAACTAATTGAATTGGGTAAGCAACGAATTCGGAATGTTTTTTAACAACTTCTTTAATTCTTTTTTCTTCCAAATATTCTAATTGATCTTCTTTTAAAAATAATCTCAACATAGTACCTCTACCTAATTTTTCATTCTTTTCATCTAAAGTGATAGTAAATTTACCACCAGCATTAGATTCCCAAATGTATTGTTCATCATCATTATGTTTTGAAATAACTTGAACATGATCAGCAACTAAAAACAATGAATAGAAACCAACACCAAATTGACCAATCATAGAAACATCAGCACCTGCACTTAAAGCTTCCATAAATGATTTGGTACCAGATTTAGCAATAGTACCCAAGTTATTAACTAAATCAGCTTTAGTCATACCAATACCTGAATCTCTAATTTCCAAAACTTTTTGATCTTTTTGTGGAATAATTCTAATGAATAATTCTGGTTCAGATTCCAATTGTGATGGATCATTTAAAGCTTGATATCTAATTTTATCCAAAGCATCAGAAGCATTTGAAATCAATTCTCTAAGAAAGATTTCTTTATTTGAATAAACAGTGTTAATGATTAAAGACATCAACTGAGAAATCTCAGCAGTGAATTCATGAGTTTCAACTTTTTCAGACATTATTGATTAAAATTTAAACTTGATTAATTGAAAAGTTAAAAGGAATTAAGAAATGGAAAATTTCAAATTAATTTATATGAAAATTTAATGTTGAAAAAAAATGGTTAAAATTACACAAAATTGAATTTATTTGATTTCAAGGAAAATTCTATCACCTTCTAATTTGACATATAGTGCACGACTCGGTTCCGTTTGGTAGCAATTTATACAGATATACTTATATATATATTTTGCAACTATTTACAGATTTTAAATAACAAATTCTTCAGTTTCTATACCACAATCAATACATCTCTTCTTGATTAGATTCTCCAGTATATTGATTGGTGCAGCCCAGTCATGTACATGTTTTTCTCCAATAGATTTACCATCACCTCTCATTCTTCTAGTAAATTCTTCGGCTCTTGTTTTCTTTCTCATTTCTTTTAAAGCATCTTGATACTTCTTTTCTTTTCTCTTTAATTTGTTAGTTTCCCTTCTTTCATATTCTTTATCTAATTCCTCAGGTCCACCCCATTTCTTCCATGCAAATTCTTCAACTTGAAATCGAAGAAATAACTGCATTTTACTGTAACCATGTGGATTTGGTTTCTCTATCCTTGGTAATAATGATAAATCTTTCAACTCTGGTTCTGTTAAAAAATAATCTTCTTTACATTCTGTTTTAGTCAATAATGAATATTTTTCAGGCTTTGTCTTAATACATTTCCTACATGCTCTAACATGATCGAAATTATGATATAAATTCAAATCAATATCAACTGATTCACATTCAAAACATTTTGGTAATTTTTCAAGATCCATTGGAGGAGGTGCTTCTTTAAATCTTTGTAATTCTTTTTGCTTTTCTTGCCATTCTTGTAAACTTTCTTCATCTACTTGTTTGGATTCATCAGGTAAAAATCCACCTTTAGAATCTTGCATAGTGGCAAAATCATAATCAATATAATCTTTTCGATTAATTGGAGGTGGCAAAAATCTTTGTTTAACTTCTGGTTCAACTTCATTTTTATTTAATCTTACAACATCAGTTATATAATCTTTGGGTTTTGTTGGTTCTGGTTGAGGTTCTATACCCATTTCTTTATCACGTATTCGTTTCTGTATTTCAATAGCTTTGAGTCTATTTTGTTCAATCTTTTGTTTCTGTTCTTCAGTTAACACCTTGGGTCGTTTGATTGAACCATCTTGATCATACTCAACGAATTTTGATTTTGATTGTACAGGTGTATTGATAATTTGATTTAAAGTACGTTTATTTGATTCTGGTTGTGGTACTTCTTTAGGTTTAGGTTGTTGTTTCTTCTTTCTCCCCAATCTTTCTAAAGTCTTTTGTCTATTTGCTTCCTGTTTGAACTGTTAGATATATGAAAATTCAGTTGATGGGTTTGATTAATTTACATACCACTAGTTTTCTTTGATCTTCTGACAATAATCCATTCATGTTAAACAATTTGTTTGAAAATTATGTCTTATCATGTAATTAGCAATAGTAAAAAGTTAATGTCACAAAATTTATCAATGTCAAATTTATCATTTTTTTTGGACTTCTAAAAAGTTCTAACCCAAAAATCAAAACATTTACCATGAGTTCAAATTCAAGAAGAATCAAGTTCATATCCATATCTGTTCCTGTTCTATATGGTAATCATGCAGTTAAATTAACACCCGAGAAAAGAAAACCAACAACACCAGCTGATCATACTCATGAATGGACGGTCTTTTTCAAACCAGTCTTAAACAATATTGATTTAACACCATTGATTAAAAAAGTTACATTCAAATTACATGAAACTTATGAAAATCCAATCAGATCAATTGAAACACCACCTTATCAAGTCACTGAAACTGGGTGGGGTGAATTTGAAATTATAATTAAATTACATTTTCATCCCGGTGTTGATCTTGGTATAAATGAAAAAAATTTTCAAATATTTCATGGTTTAAAACTACATCCTTATAATCCTCAACATCCAAAACGTGAAAATGGTGAAGTTCATTCAATCTTGTATGATGAATTAATTTTTAATGAACCAACAGATAAAGTATTTGAAATCTTAACTAAAAAGCCATGTAATTTAATACCTTATAAATTAACAAATGAAAATAAAAGAGATCAAGAATATATACGACCAGATGAACAAGATGAATTGAATAGATTGGATGTTTATATAGAAAAAATCAAATTGGAAATTGAAAATCAAAGAAATGATTATAAAGAATTGGAAGAAATTAAAGCTGGTTTAGTATCATTATAAGTAATATATATATCTAATATAATCTTCAATAAAATTCTTGATATGATTTAATTTTAAACCTTGTTTAATTAAATTATTTTGAAAATTCAATTCTATTTTACAAATCAATTTATTCTTGAATATAATGATACAATAATCAAGTGGATATATACCACCACCTATTGGATCTAAGATTTGAAAATAATTTGACATTTGTTTACATATTTGATTATTAATTTCATCATCAACATTGGCTGTAATAAAATTTATAAATAAACTATGAGTGAAGAATCCTTGTATTGATTCAATATATTCTTTACCAATAGCACCAAGAAAGAATAATACTTGAAATTCAGAATCATCATTCATAAAATTTTTAAACACATTTGAATCAAAACATACTTCAATTTCTTTGTCAATATAACATGGTGGTTTCTGCTTTGTTGTTGATTTAAACTTCTTGATTTGATTTGATGATAATAAATGATAATCTACTTCAGCATCTTGTAACCTTTTCATTGAATTTGAATCATGAATAATTATAATAAATTTGGAATTAACAACCGTTTAGATGTGGAGAAAAAAAAACTGCAAAATTTTTTGTTGCGTAAATGAGCTGCAAAATTTAACCCCAATTTTAAATAATCATGAAATAAACTAGTGTAAATTTGATTCAAGACATTAAACAATGTTGATTATATTTTTAAACATACTAAGAATAAAAAAGACTAGCTTTGGTGTTGTCAAGAGCTTTTGATTTTGCATTTCAAAAAAGTAATAATTTGTTTGGTATTCGGGTTTCATTGAAACAAAGATTTCAATCAATAGTCAAGAAATGAAAGAGAAAGAGAAAGAGAAGCAAATAAGAGAATAAAACAATATATTAAAACAAATTATTAAAACAAAATAATAATAACATCTTATAACATCTTTCAACAACCTCAAATACTGTCAATTTTTTTTTTTTTTTGTTTTTTTTTTAATTTTTTTTTTCTTTTTTTTTTTATTTTTTTTTTATTTTTTTATTTTTTTTTTTTTTTTTTAATTTTAAATCTTTAACAAACTAAATAACAATACAAATATAATGTTAGTTTTTTTTTTTTTTTTTGATTTTTTTATTTTTTATTTTAATTTTTTTTTTATTTTTTAACAAACTAAATAACAATACTAATATAATGTCAATTTTTTTTTTTTTTTTTGTTTTTTTTTTTAATTTTTAACAAGTTAAATAATAATACAAATATGTTAATTTTTTTTTTTTATTTTTTTTTTAATTTTAACAAACCAAACATCAATACTAATTATCATTTTTTTTTATTTTTTTTTTGTTTTTTTTTTTTTTTTATTTTAAAAAACCAAACACCAATACTAATTATAATTTTTTTTTTAATTTTCTTTTTTTTAATTTTTTTTTTTTTTAACTCACAAATCAAATACCAATACCAATTTCAAATATGAATATAAATCAGCAGCTTCATCAATAACTAAAACTTTTCAACTTTTCTCACGGATTTCATGACCAAATACCAATACCTATCATAACAGTGAATCTTGATAATAATGACTTAATCTTTTCATCTAAACATTTAATACCTATCTTGGAAGTGAATCTTGATATGACCTAAATTTTTCATCTAAACATTTAATACCTATCTTGAAAGTGAATCTTGATAATAATGACTTAGTTTTTTCATCTGAACATTTAATACCTATCTTGAAAGTGAATCTTGATAATAATGACCTAATTTTTTCATCTGAACATTTAATACCTATCTTGAAAGTGAATCTTGATAATAATGACTTAGTTTTTTCAACTGAACATTTAATACCTATCTTGAAAGTGAATCTTGATAATAATGACCTAATTTTTTCATCTGAACATTTAATACCTATCTTGAAAGTGAATCTTGATAATAATGACTTAATTTTTTCATCTGAACATTGAATACCTATCTTGAAAGTGAATCTTGATAATAATGACTTAATTTTTTCATCTGAACATTGAATACCTATCTTGAAAGTGAATCTTGATAATAATGACTTAACTTTTTTACCTGAACATTTAATACCTATCTTGAAAGTGAATCTTGATAATAATGACTTAACTTTTTCATCCAAACATTTAATACCTATCTTGAAAGTGAATCTTGTTAATAATGACTTAACTTTTTCATCCAAACATTTAATACCTATCTTGAAAGTGAATCTTGATAATAATGACTTAACTTTTTTACCTGAACATCTAATTATGAAACAATCAATTAATTTATATATCATCATCTTTACAATCATGAATTATATATCTTAAATTTAAAACTTTGACAAATTATCACAATATCTTTATTTAAATTCCTTTAATTGAACTCATTAAATAAAATTTCGAATTTAAATCAAACATCATCAAACACAATACTCAATAAATCTTAATAACAATTTCTTTCAACATTGAATTTACATTTGTTTAAAACATTGCTTCATATATTACCTTTTAATAATTTGTAAACTTATTATTCTCTTGCCAATCTTTCATTGTTCGTCTTCAAAGCTTCTGAGCCGAGCCAATACAATGGAAACCAGGGGCGTAAGTTAAATTAGTTATCAATCTTGTCAACTATGTTTCGACATAATTGTATGGTAATATTTATCTGATGAATATCGTCTTCATCTTTGACAATGTTTAATATTTCTTGTAAATTCAAAATGATTTGTTTGATTCTATCATACAAACACTTGCATGATTTTATAATACGAGTTTCATTCTGTTTCATTCGATTATCACAAACTTTATCATCGTATTGTTCCAAACTAATACCTTTTAAAATTGATGGTATTTGTTTATGATATTCATATAAATCATCCATAATTGTTTGTAACCAAATTTGATAAATACAACAAATCATATCAGCTGTTAATGATAATGAGTGACGATCCTTGTAGTTGTATAATCGGTTCATTAAATTTCGGGTATTGAATTGAATTTTCTTCAAATGTTTATTGTCAATTAATTCAGATAAGTCATCTAATTTTGTGACTGTACTAATTTCATCATCAATCATGCAAAATAAAGAAACTTGTAATCCAATTTGATAATCTAACATTGAATCATATGTTTCTTTAGAAATATCATTGAGTCTTTTCCATTTCTCAATGTGATCTTTTTTCAATGATTTCAATATAATATCTTTTGACTTTGATGATGTTACATTATCATTTAATTCAACTTGACTAATTTCTACATTGAATTGTGGATTAGTGGATGATGATTCTTTAACTGACAATCTTTGATTTTCTTTATCTGATGATTCAACTTTCTCAATACCTAATGATTTTGATGATTTAAATTTATCAGTATATGTCAATGTATTTATCAATTGTTCAACTCCTTCTTCTGTCAATTCAGGTGTGACTGTTTCTGATTTACATTGATCAAATATACAATTAGATTCTTGATTTTCATAACCTGTAGATTTATCAACTTCATTTTCATATTCACCTTTCTTATGTTCAATTCTTGTATTTGATGATTCATTTGATGCTCCAATCTTTCCATTTCTTGTCAAATCATTAATTAAGTCTTGAACTTGTTGATCACTCAATTCATTTGTAAGTACCTCGGATTCACAACAGCCAAATTTATTATTAATTTTCAAAGGACGAATATCTTCACAATCATTATTATCAACTTCAATATTTTCCAATTTCTTGTGTTTATGATGATGTTTTGGTTTTAATTCTTCAAGATAACTATCAATACATTCATATAATTCATTTAAAATATCAACTCCTCGAACATTTGAATTTGTATATCTTGAAACATCTTCATCAACACTCAAATTACTTATATCTTTTTCGATATTCTTGTTTTCATGATGATAAAATGGTTTTTCACGTCCTTTGAGAATATTTGTAGTTGTAAATGGTATAAATCCTTGAATTTCTTGCATTTCAACATTGTCATTATGTGTTGGTTGACAATCTGTTAATGAATTCTTTACATCATTATTATTCTTTTTCAAAAGTGATTTAACTTTAGGATGTTTAAAGTTCAGTTTTTTAACAATTTCATTAGATTCAAGGTTGTCATTATTTCTTATAATTCTTTCATTTGTATAACCTGAAAAATCTGCAAGTGAAATTTCTTCATCAATACTCCAGTTACTTTCAGTTTCATTCAAATCATTAATTAATTCTTTAACTTGTTGATTCCTTAATACATTTGTAATCACTTCAGATTCACAACAAACAAATTTATTATCAATGTTCAAAAGACAGATATCTGAACAATCATTATCATCAACTTCAATGGAACTATCAATACATTTATGTAATTCATTTAAAATATCAACTTCTCGACCATTTGAATTTGTGAATCTTGAAACATCTTCATTAACACTCGAATTACTTATATCCTCTTCGATATTCTTGTTTTCATGATGATAAAATGGTTTTTCACGTCCTTTGAGAATATTTGAAGTTGTAGATGGTATAAATCCTTGAATTTCTTGCATTTCAACATTGTCATTATGTGTTGGTTGACAATCTGTTAATGAATTCTTTACATCATTATTATTCTTTTTCAAAAGTGATTTAACTTTAGGATGTTTAAATTTCAGTTTTCTAACAACTTCATTTGATTCAACCTTGTCATTATTTCTTGTACTTCTTTCATTTGTATAACCTGAAAAATCTGCAAGTGAAATTTCTTCATCAACACTCCAGTTACTTTCAGTTTCATTTTCATTTCTGATAAATTCTTGTTCTTCATGAATTTCAAGTTCAGCTGTATCTTCAACTTGCTCTTCAATTTCAGTTTCGATATCATGTTCAGCTACATGAATTTCAACTTCAGCTGTACTTTCAACTTCATTTTCAATTTCAATTTCGATATCATCTTCAACTACAAGAATTTCAACTTCAGCTGTAATTTCAACTTCATTTTCAATTTCAATTTCGATATCATCTTCAGCTTCATCATGACTAGGTTGTGTTCCAAAGGAGGTTTCAAAACTTATATCAGATTCTTCTTCATATGTGAAATCAAGATACTCATTTATTTCAGAAGAATCAGCTTCAATATCTGCTTCAATGAATTGAATTAAAAATCCACTTTCATCATCATTTTCAATTGCATTGTTATAACCATCAGCATCAATTGAATATTCTTCTTCATCTTTAGATTCAAAATAATTTGAATCATCGTAATACCCATCTTCGGAATCAATGGTTTCAATAGTAAATGATCCATCGCTGTTGCTAGTTAAATTTTCATGAACGTCATTTTGTATTTCTGGCGCTTGTTCAACTGTTGAATTTTCATTAGGATTTGTAATTGTATTATTGTTGAGAATTGGTGTATTGATTGGTTGAGAAGTAGATTCATCTATAAATTGTTCCAATACTTCTACTTCTGGGTGTTGATCAACATTGTTTACATCAAAATTTTCCAAAACAGTTTGATTAATTTCTTCTTGCACAACTTCAATCTTAACAAGTCTGTTGGAGTAAATACCAGCAGAAAAGGATTTTGAATACTTGTCATTCGATTTTTCATCGTCATCTGAAGTAGTTAATGGTTGGTTAATTTCACTGTCAATTTCTTCATCAACTTCTTCGTCGTTAACTGTAATTGGAATTGGACCAATCCAATGCATAATTGGATCAATAACATTGTCGTTTTCAAATTTAACATTAAAATAAAAAATTGGATTAATAAAAAATGCTTTTAATAAAATGTTTATACTTGAATACATGTTTGTGGTGAACTAATGAACCGCAAAAAAAAATTTGATTTGCACCCAATATAGCTGCGAAAATGTATTGAAAATTCGATATGCCACACATTAAGCTATGATCTTCATAATTTAGTAGCTTATATACAATTAACCTTTATTTCTTATTTTAGCATGCATTTGTAAACAACCAACTTCTTTGATACTATGTAATGAACGGACCTTAATGATATGTCTAAAACAATGATGATCCAAGTTTTTTATATTTAACTATTCTGTTTTAATCCTGGTTCCTAAGTATAAACCTTCATCATTTGATTAGGAAATCATGTTAATCGTCAAATCCTTCAATTGAAGATTAGCCTGAAATAATTAATTTAGTTTTCAACTTTGAGTGTTCAAAAATAATCGAATGTCTTCCAAATAAACCTTGAAATTTTATTAATCCAAAATTTGTAGCTCCGTTTAATACAACTTTACGGACAATTGTTCAATTCAGAATTAATGTTAATTCAATCTTGTTTGGAACTTGAATGGTAGTTTAAATACATCTTGAATGGTAAATTAAATACATCTTGAATGAATTGTAGAAAGCTAAACCCAGTCCATGCCATACCATAAAACTAAAATCTTATTAAATAGGAAAAACAAATTAAATGATTGACGGTGGTTTATAAATTTCTGAAGTTATTTGAGATACTATCTTCAAAATTGGTGTGACTAGTTCATTTAGTGTAACTAAACTGAATGTCACAGGTGCACAACCATTCAAAATAACAGCTCTTGCTTATGGTTTAATAACTGACCATGGTTCTTGATGAATAAATCTGTTAATATTCCAAATTTCTTGTTCTTTTACCCATGGCTAGAATTGGTAAGATGATCAAATCCATGTAAAAGTTAATATAATTTATAACATAATCAAATAATTGTATCTTCATTCCACATAGTTGATCAGTGGAATCGATTGTAATAAAAGAAAAGACACGGTATGAATATGGTTAACATATCTCAAGAATTAATCTCGAAATAACATTTTTCATGAAATTTAAAATTAATCACGTGACTAATTTAAGTTTTGCACCCAGATATATCAATTGTGTTTAGCTATCAACTTTTGAAATACGTTGTTAAGATACTATTAAGGTAATGGTTATTACATCTTTTGTAAACTTATTATTATTATTGTAAAAAGTTGGGGATTTATAATTTATGGTTTTTCAACCAGTTTTTCAGAGAATTTGGCAAAAAAGTAAAACTAGGATAAGTTTACGTTCGTTGTAGTTCTGTTAAGCCAATTGTTTTAATCAAAATAATAATAATGGAATACTTAAACTAGGCCGCCAATTAAAAGTATAAATTATTTTATACATTCCAAATTTACTTTTGTTTTAATAAGTGAAACAATAACAACTTTCACCAAACTCTTATTTTAAGTAACACAATTAAGTTTCTAACGCTTCCAAAGAATGTTTCAGTTGATCTATATTTTACAAATTGATTTATAAAAGCATATATTTAAAAATATTTAAATTCGAAAGTTTAAGCTAAATCGCCTAAAACGCTACTTAAAAGACCTTTAACATCTTTGAATGAAAGACCTAAAGCTGAAGCTAATTTTTGAATAACATCAATAACTTCTGAAGCAGTGATTGGGACACCAAAACGTTTAACAAAAGAAACAATCAAGTTAGCAACATCAGATAAATTGAAACCGAAAACTTTAATTAAATCGTTTAAGATAGTTGGAATGAAACCAATGATACCAGTTGGAGTGTAACCAAAGTATTTAAGAATACTTAAAACACTTTGGACAACAATGTCTAAGAAAGTTAAACCGGTTGGGATAGCATGAGCAGCAGCAGAAGCAGCACCTTTAATATCAGCTTCAACATCATCAATGATAGCAGTAACATTTAAATGTTCTAAACCAACACTGTCAACAATTCCAGTAACGATTTTTGAGATATCAGCTTCAGTTTCATTGATAGCTTTTAAAACAGTTGAGACAACATAAGCAATACCAGATTCAAATTCACCAATCAATGATGGATCAGTTGTAGCAGCATCAATTTGGTTTGAAACACTTGATTTGACAGTAACAATAGCACCAGTAGCAGATGGTCTAATGACAGCAGCTTGAGCAATGAAAACGAAGAAAGCAGCAGCGATTAATTTGAAAAATTGCATTTTTGAAGAGTTGAAATTTGTTGATGATAATTAGAATTTGGTCAATTTCTTGATGTATTTATACCAAGTTTTTATCAAGTATATATTGGTTATGAATAGACTTCCAATTGTTTATACTGGTTATTATTACACAGTTTGGTTTCTTAAGCCTTATTTTACTAACCGGTATATTATTGCAACCACGTTTGGAACGTTGTGGTTAAACTTTGAATTATAACGTGGGTAACATTATTTCCACACCAACAAACACACTTTTAACAATATCAGATGAAAAGATGTGAAAAGTTTTTGATTATTTGATTTTAAAATTTGATTTTTTTCAACAATTGTTACATGATGGAATTAATTTTAAATTTAACATCATATTAGAATATACATTAAAATGATAACTTTTCTATAATCTTTAGATTACATCAACATGTGCAAATGGTGTACGGATTAAACTCAACATTTTTAAACTTTTTTTTAGTTTTCTGACATCTTTGCAAACCTTATATCAAAACCTTACTTAAAATAGTTATTGTCAAACCGATTTTGTAAACTTCTCTTCCATTGTATAAATGTTTATGACATTGACATTACAAACCAATTTGATGCCACACAACAATTTTACAATGCTTACCCCGTAATTGATTAGAATTATAATATATCAAACCCGTGGAACCTTTATTCAAAATTCAAGAATAATTAATAAATTACAACATATGAAGTATACTAATCAATATTAAAATCGAATTCAATAAATCCACAACGCGTAAAATCTTCAATTCAATTTAAAATTGACTTCTTCTTGATATTGGTCCATCTTGATTTTAAAATTGATCAAAACTTAAACTGTAATATCCTTTGAAGTTGTAGTTTTTAAAATAAAAGCTTGACATTTACAAATCTCTAATTCATCTACAACATCCCATCCAGTATTCTGACACAATTGATTGGTGGTAGTTATGGTTGGTTTTTCTTCATGGTTGGTTTTTCCAAAGGTATCCAAGACGCGTTATTAAATATTAGTTATGGAAAAAAAAAAGAAAAAATTTGGTGTTGGTGTTTTAATATTCATAATTTTTCAATATTATCAAGTGATTGTTAAGAATCATGGCTACACAAGTTAAACGAAGCCATGAGTCTTACTTTGATCCAACTGTATGTTGACTAGTCTTTTCATCAAGTTTGAAGCATTTTACTAACATATTTATAGTCTGGTACTCAGAATATTCATGATCACATGTCTCAACTAATGGTGAAATCAAATAAAAAGAGGAAAATGATGACACAAGTAGGTGAAGAAGCTGAAGACGACGCTGATAGTGATTCTTCACAAGAATATGGGTCAGAATCAGATACCGATGAAGATGAAGATGAAGATACTAGTGATGATTCACCAGCTCAAGCAGGTGTTATTGAAAAATTGAGTCTTAAAAATTTCATGTGTCATGATTCATTTGAATTGAAATTAGGTCCACAAATTAATTTTATTATTGGTAGAAATGGGTCTGGAAAATCTGCAATTTTAACTGGTATATCAGTTGGTTTAGGTGCAAAAGCAAATGATACAAATCGTGGTTCATCTATAAAAGATTTGATCAAAGATGGAAGACAAACATCAAGAATATCGATTGTTTTAAAAAATGATGGTCCACAAGCTTATAAACCAAGTGAATTTGGTAAAAAAATTATAGTTGAAAGGAAATTACAACGTGTTGGAGGAAATTCATATGCCATTAAGAATGAACTGGGTAAAACAGTATCAACTAAGAAGACAACTTTAGATGAAATATTATATAAATTCAATATTACCATTGATAACCCATTGGCATTTTTATCTCAAGATAAAGCAAGAGAATTTTTAACTTCAGCAACTGATAAAGCAAAGTATGAATATTTCATGGATGGTGCTTATATAACAGATATACTCAATAATTTTGGTCAAGGTGCAAAGAATATATCTGATTTGGTTGAAAAAATTAAACAAGCTCAAGTTTATTCAGATGTTTGTAAAAAGAATTATAAAGAAATAAGTAAAGTTTATAATGCTCACAAGAGAAATGATTTTCTTAGAAATCAGCTTCAAATTTTAAATGGTAAAATATATTGGTTCAATGCAGATTTGTTTAAATCCAAACTAAATAATTTAGAGAATCAAAAATCACAATTGAATCAACAGAAATTGGAAATCAAGCAAAAAATATCCAGTTATCAAGATATCATTAATTCGAAACTACCTGAAAAATCAAAAATTGATAACGAAGCAAAAGAAGCTGTAGAGAATCATGAGTCAAAATATAATGAGCTTCAAAAATTGAATGAGCAAAAAGAAAACACTAAAACAACAATTATGAATATTAAGAATGACGTTAAGGAGAATAATGAAAAAATCAAAGATCTCGAACTTGAAATCAAGAAGGCTAATAAGAATATTGCAGTTGAAAAATCAAAGATTGATGCAAAACAAGGTGGATCAAAAGAAACATTACAAGAAAATTTAAAGGAAGTAAATTCCAAAATTAAAGAAAATGAAATAAAATCTCAAGAATTAAAGGATAAAAGAAGACAATTTGAATCAGCACCTAGTTCTGAATTTCAAGAATTGAGTAGAGCAGAAAGAGACTCAAGATTTAGAATTCAACAATTGAAAGAAGAAAAACAGAGATTGGAAAGAGAGCAAGATTCGAAATATGCTCCTTGGGGTCATCAAATGTCAAAATTGATACATACAATTCAAGGAAGAAATGATTGGGATTCTGAACCAATAGGTCCATTAGGTAGTTATATTATGATTAAACCAGAATTCCATGAATGGAAACCATTAATTAATGCAGCATTGGGAAATTCACTTGATTCATTTATTGTAACTAGTGAAAAAGATCGTACTAAATTGAATCAACTTTTAAAACAATCAAAAATTAGAGCTAATATATTAGTTAAAAAATTTGAAAGATTTAATTATCAAGATGGTAAACCCGATCCAAGTATGACTACAGTATTGGACATGTTGGAAATTAAAGAAGAATTTGTAAAATATTCATTAATCGATATGAATTTTATTGAAAGATCAATTATTGCAAAAAGTATTGACGAAGCTTCAAGTAATTGTCGTAGAAATAATGTTGCAAATGCTTTTGTTTTATTTAGAAACGATTCAGGTAAAAGAGTTAGTTATCAAAATAATACTATGAGACATGATCCAGTATATTACCGAGGTTCGAATATAAAACTTGCTGCTGGTAGTAAAGTTGAATTATTAAATGATATAATCAAAGAATTAAATGAAGAGCAAGTTAATTCAAATGATATAGAAAGAAAAATACGAAGATTTAGGATGAAACTTGATCAAGAAAAAGAATTAATAGATAAAGAAATACTGAATTTGGATCGAGAAACTATGCAACTTAGAAGAAAAAGGGCAGAAATTGAAGATAAATTAGATCAGGAAGTTGATTTATCAGTTGTTAGTAAATGGGAATTAAATATTGAAGAAAATAAAGTATCGATACAAAGAATACAAGGTATAAATGAATCGCTTGAAGAAGAGATTCAAACAAAATTACAAGAATATTCATCTTTAAAGGATGTATTTGCAGATTTAAAAGCACACGTACATAAACTTAAACTCATAAGAGAACAACTTCAGAATAAGTTGATTTCAGTTACAGAAGATATACAAATTCAAGAAGATTCAATTAAACATTATTTATATGAAGAAACTGTACGTGATAAGAGAATTGAAAGAGTTACAGACAAGATTCAAGAAGGGGAACCAAAATTACAAGAAGCTTTAGCAAAAGCACAAGATTTCTGTACACGAGAATCGGTTACTATCACTGAAGATGATTCCCGAGAATCAATAGCACAAGAATATCAAGATGTTGTGAATCAATTATCTGAAGCTGAAAAAACATTGGGTAGTTCTTTAGAAGAAGTATTGGCACAACTTGAACAAACCAAGAGTAAATATGAAATTGCTATCAATGATGTGAAAACTTTAACAAATACACAACTGCAATTACAATCTGAATTAAATATTAGATTGAATTATTTAAATACAACAATTACAATTTCAATTGAAAATGCAACAAGAACATTTGAACGTGCAATGAAAATTAGAGGATTTAAAGGTGATTTAAAATTTGATGTTGCTGAAAAGACATTGAAATTAATTGTTCAAACTAAACGTGATGATGATAAACGTGCAGTTGAATCATTATCAGGTGGTGAAAAATCATTTTCACAAATTGCATTATTATTATCTATTTGGAAAATTATGAATTCAAAAATTAGAGGGTTAGATGAATTTGATGTTTATATGGATTCAGTTAATCGTTCAACAAGTATTAAATTATTATTGAGTGAATTAAAGCAATATCCAAAATCACAAAATATTTTTATAACGCCACAAGATATTGCAGTTGTTGGAGATTTGGATGATAAAAGTGTTAGAATTCATAAAATGTCTGATCCAAGAAGTGATTAATTGTTAATGTGTCATGTGTATTTTTAATTCTTGAATAAATATTAATATATCTCTTGAATTACTGTCTATATACAAGATTGTGTAATTAATGTGTCGTAAGTTGTATTATTTAATTGTTTATATTTTTGAAATAAATGTTTGTTTAGTAGCATTGGTTCTTGATTTCTCTGTGATAATAATTTTAAACAAGTTAAAACTTCAGTAGTTTCATTTGAATGTAGTAATATTTTGATATAAGATTTTAAAACATTAGTGTTTAACTTACCGTAATTGATGTCTCGATGTAATTGAAACATTTGTTTTGATAATGCAATAAGTTCAGTATCATACCCATCTTCTAATTTTATATTCATGAAATGGAATATTGTTACAAAATTTTGATGTCTAATCACTTTATGTTTATTTTCCAATTTTAATTTTGAAATTTGTTCCAAATATGATAAAATTGTATCAAATTTATTCAATTTACATAAACTTGAAATTATAAAAATATTAATCATATAATGAGTAGATTTAGTCAACAGTAGTAAATTTGTTAATTCATTTTCAGTGTTTAAGTGATTATAAATCATTTGTTCAAAATTTGGCATGTCACTAATTGAAATTGACCCATTTATAAATGGTTTAACCAACTTGTTTGGAGATTTATATACATTTCTTTGAATTATTGGATTATAATTATCAATTTTTAAAATATTACAAATCAAATTTTGATGTATATCTAAATTAAATTCATTAAATTGTTGATTTTTAAATTTATTTGATTTTATATTTTCATTTCGCCATTCTATATTATTCAAACAATCATAATTTTTATTAGGATTAAAATCACTTAATAAATAACATAATTTGGTAAATACATTCAAAGATTCTTTAAAATTATTCAATTTTGAGTATGTTTCAATTAACAAAATTAATAAATTTTTATAAATTTGATCATTTTTTGAAAATGAATAAAATCTTTTGAAATAACTTAGTAATCCTTTAATCTTTGCATAATCATTATTATTCATAAATATAATCCCCAATTGTTCTAGTAAATAAGGTGAAATTAAGAATGGAATTTGATCATTGAATGGTAAATAATTTGTAGTATCTTCAATATAAAATCTATAATTATCAATGATTTCATGATACACCAAGATTGAACCTAAATAATCATTATTCATACATATTTGATTCATATAATAAGACCATATTTCATTTGAAAGCTTATAATCGTGTGATGATAATTTATGTAATAATAAGTTTACCAATTTCAAATCATTCTGGCATAAACAATTGTATATAAAAGTTTCTACCAACCCATGATTTAAGTAGTTATAATTTTTAATGATAAATTTAAATAAATTCAGTGATGAAGTTTGTAGTAATAAATAAAATCGTAAGTTTAATAAATTTCCATTTTTTTCAATCAATTCTTCTTGATTCAGATGTGATAATTGCTTGAAATCAGTTGAAAGTTTTTCAATCACTGGAATTGTCAACCTTATATCATTTGGAATGGTATTCAACAGAAATAGTCGTATGGGTAGTAGTCTTCTAGGCCGTATTTTGGCCCTAGCTAGCATGTCTAGCTTTTGATTGAAAAAAAACAGTTGATATTGAACATTTGACACGATCAAAATTTTTCAACCATTGCAAAATGTTTAAACTTGGTTTATCACGTACTCTTAGAACGTCACTAACCAAGAGTTCTAGAATATCACGTCCAGTGATACTTGGTAATGTTGGAATTATAAGACACAATTCAACTGGTGGTATATCTGATAAATTAACATCATTTGCAGAAAATGTACCAGAAACAATTACAACCAATTTACATTCAAATGAATTGGGTTATTTAAATAGTATTGGATTAGCTCAAGGGTATGGTCCAACAAGTATAATTGAAAAATTATTAGAATTAACTCATGTTTATACTGATTTACCATGGTGGTCAACAATTATAGTTACAACATTGGCTATAAGAATAATATTATTCCCCTTGTATGTTAAATCAAGTTCAAATGCTACCAGAATGTCTAAAGTTAAACCACAATTGGATAAATTAATGAAGGAAATTAAAAATGGTGATGTACAAGATCAAATGAAAGGTATGGAAAAGAGAAGGAAAATTATGAAAGATAATAATATTTCAACATTGGCAACTTTAGCTCCAATGGTACAATTACCATTAGCTTATGGATTTTTCCAAGCATTAAGAAAAATGGCAAATTATCCAGTTGAAGGTTTCACAACTCAAGGTTATTCATGGTTTCAAGATTTAACTGCTGTTGATCCATATTTAGGTTTACAAACAATTGCTGCATTATCAATTATAACTGTTGTTAGAATTGGTGGTGAAACTGGACAACATGCATTTGCAAAATCAATGAAAACTGTAATGACAGTTGTACCATTAATTTCAATTTTAATTACAAAAAATTTCTCAGCTGCAATTGTATTATATTTTGCTATAAATTCAATATTTTCATTATTTCAATCATTTATATTAAGAAATAATTTTTGTAGAAAATTATTGAAAATGCCACCAAAATTAACTCAAACTCAATTGGAACAATCAAATTCAAATGATAATAAATCATTGAAAGAAACTTTTAATTCATTTGTTGAAAATAATAGAGAAAAAGCTATTGAAAAGACAAGACAAGCAAATAAGAAATTGGAAGCAAAACATCAAAGAAAATTAACAAATCAAAATACATTTGTTAAAAGACATTAATAAAGAAAATCTTGTATATACAGAAAAATATATTACATAGGAATACATAACTGCACAGGTTACATAATACAGAAACCAACATGATGCCGTTGCGCAGGTTTCAGATCTTGGTTTCATCTACTAATTAAGCTAATAAATCTTGTAAAGTGGTGAATTTTAAAAAAAACCCGCCTAGAAAAACATCAAACAGCCGTTCCCATATTAATTTGAAAGTGTTGATAATGATAAATTTTTCATTTTCTCACCAAAGGAAAACAAAAAATATATAATCATAGGGGAAAAGCTTAATTACTCACCAACTTTTAAACCATTGTCTATAAATCTACAAAAATTTCAAAGATCTGTTATCATAATTGATAGGTAGTGGTAAATATGAGTTTTTTCATGGTACCTTCGGTGTCGTATCAGACACAACAAAAGTTGAATAAACAAAAAGTGAAAGATAAGGATAAAGAGAAAGATAAAGAGAAAAAGAGAAAACTGAAACTGAAACTGAAAAGTTCAATTGGAAGTTCATCAACAATTCGATCTTCAGTTAGTTCTAAAAATAGTAATGAATCAATAGAGAAATCATCGTTGTCAACTAATACTTCAAGTTCAAATTTGGTTGCAGATAATACACAAAAATCACAATTGGAAAAATTAAATGAAGATATAAATGAATCAATTGATGAAGATCATCATAATCATTCAATTTCAGATTGTAGGCTGGAGTTATCTCATACAAATTGTGATGAAACTAAAGATTTTGCTTCAAGAATTGCATTTAAATATAGTGATTCCATGAGTTTAGATGATTTTAAAACATTAAAAAGTAAATCAAGTACAAGTTTAAATCAAATGAATAATTCTACTCCATCCTCACCATCACCATTGGTTAGACCAAGGACGAATTCTCAAATTAATAATCAATCACAACTGTCTCAACAACATTCAATATCTCATTATTTACAAAATCAAGCATTTCATAGGAATACATCAATGACAAGCTCAAATTCAGCAAGTTCAAATAATTCAACAAGTAATCCATTTTTTTCAAATTCAAATTCAAATCAAAAATTTAGAAAATTATCATTTTTGGGGAATTCAAAGAAGAAAGATAGTTTGGTGGGTTTATCACCTGAATCTCCTGGTGGTGGTACAAACTCAAAGCCAGTTTCACCTGGGAATCAACTGTTATCATCATCATATTTCCCTGAATATCCATCAAATCAACTGACAAAATTACAACCATTTGTACCTATATTGGATTTATCAATTTGTAATACATTTGAAGGAGTGAAATCAAATTTCTTCAGTCCTGGTTACCTAATTTTTAGGTATAATAACTTTTTATCATTAATTGCTGATTATCATTCTAGTGATGCATTAAATTTTTCAAAAATTAGAAATCATTCATTATATAAATTTATAATGAGACAGAAAAGTGCAAAAGAATATCTTGATGTACATGGCCGAACAAAGAAGTTTACTGAATCATCCACTTTGGAGAATGTATTGGCTTATGAATTATATGCACCTGCTAGATCCATACTACGAGAAATGATTAAATCATCATCCAAAAATCATAAATTATATTATCATGAAGAATTAGTTCAAGTAAATTTTGTAAATTATATTAGATATATAATCAATCTACCTGAAGAAATACCTCAAGAATTAAATCATCTTGAAAAGAGACATTATGAATTTAAACAACTATTCAATATTATAGCACATTCAATCATCGATATGAGATCGGAAAATTCAGTTGTTGAAGATTCAATTAATAAACAAACAAAAAATAAAATTATCATTGAAACTGTGACAAAAGTTAGTTATGAATACATTTTATTGGAAAAATATAGATTTGATGTGATTGCAAAATTTCATGGTAATCATTTAATTGATAAAGATATTTTAATTAATTTATTCAATAGATATAAAGAACGAATGAAGAATTATGAAAAAGAAAGTGTTAAAGTCTTAATTTATAATTCTTCAAATTCAAGTCAATATGGTTGGTATTTATCAACAACAATACCATTTGTTAGATTTATTGAGACACATATATATACAGAAGAAACAGAATTGATTGAAGATTATTCGAAATATGATGAAATTGAACAAGTTACAACTAAACAAAATTTTAAACAAAGTGATGAAGAATTATTTGATCAATATTTTAAAAAATTGAATTTCTCAAGTTATAATGAATATAATAATATATCAAATGAGAAATTAGTTAAATTGGCAAAATTAATTGATAATCAATCACCGAAGTATAACAAGATCAATAAACGTGAAGTATCAGATCCACTGTCGAATTTTTCACACAAACCAATGAATCATGAATATTATAATATGAGTATGTCAACAATAATGTCAAATACATTTGAATTGATTCATAGTAATGATTTACCATATCAAATCAAACAAAAAGATTATAAATCAATCTTGAAAGAATTTCATCGAATTTTAAAACCAAAAGGTTGTTTAGTCATTGAAGCTATACAATTGGGAGCAAAGACAATACAAGAATTTTTAGTAAAATATAAATCTGGTGAATTCCCAAATAATTGGAGTTATAAAGATTTTTCAGTTTTAAATCATATAGATGCAATACCAAATTTCATGGAAACTATATTAATTGCATTGAATGAAATCTTTGGTGAAGGATCAGTTAAATATTCAATATCATTATTAAATTCAACTATGGATTCAAATAATTTTATATTGAAATTTGGTGGAATGAAATTATTTGAATTAGTTGGTAAATTAAATGAATATTGTACATTTTTCCATGATTCAGTTGATGGATTGAAATCTATTAATGGTTCAAGTATCCATTTCAACATTCAAATCAGAGCTTATAAAAAGTAGAGATAGAGACATAAATATATATATTAATGCTGGTCATTATCAATTTAATCAAATTTGACTCATAATTTTTTCTCTTTTCTCGTTTCCTAAATTTTTCACTTCAAGATCAAGAGTATGTCTTTGGTTCATATTATCAATGTTGAAAGTGGTAATCTACAATCATTATCAAATGCTATATTGAAGATAGATCCAAGTTATAACATTAAATTTATTCATAATGAAAAAGAGTTTATTCAATTTAATGATGAAATTGAAAAATTGATATTTCCTGGTGTTGGTAATTTTGGTCATTTTGTTAATGAATTGAATAATAGAAAGTTATCTCAACATATTAAACAATATATAGAAGCTGGTAGATCTATCATGGGAATTTGTGTTGGGTTACAATCATTTTTCAACATTTCAGAAGAGAGTGGACCAAATATTAAAGGTTTGGGATTATTAGATTTTGATTTATACAAGTTTGATTCAAACGATTCAATTTTCAAATCAAAGGGGATAAAGAAATCAGTACCTCATATTGGTTGGAACTCAATTGATGAGATTGTAATCGATGGGAAAGTACAGAATGATAAATCATTATATGGTATAAATAATCAAAGTAAATATTATTTTGTTCATTCATATGCTGCATTGATTAAAGATAAACAAATTGAAACAAAACTTAATGAATATGAATCTCAAGGTTGGAATTTTGCAATTAGTAGATATGGATCAGAGAAATTTATAGCTGCAATTTCAAAAGATAATTTGGTTGCAACACAATTTCATCCTGAAAAATCTGGAATTATTGGGTTAAAGATTATTAAAAACTTTTTAATTGGTGATAAATCTCCATTGATTGATTTTAATAAGATTACTCCACCATCAGATATTGAAACTACATTGAGTGGATTGACAAGAAGAATCATTGCATGTTTGGATGTTAGATCCAATGATGCAGGAGATTTGGTTGTTACAAAAGGTGATCAATATGATGTACGAGAAACTGATTCTAAAAATGTACGTAATTTGGGTAAACCAATTGAATTAGCAACTAAATATTATAATCAAGGAGCTGATGAAATTGTATTTTTAAATATTACAAGTTTTAGAAATTCTCCAATTAAAGATTTACCAATGTTGGAAGTTTTAAGAAAATCTGCACAAACAATATTTGTACCATTAACAGTTGGTGGTGGGATAAAAGATATGATTGATCCAGAAACTGAAAAATTTGTATCTGCAGCACAAATTGCTAATTTATATTTCAAAGCTGGTGCTGATAAAATTAGTATTGGTTCAGATGCTGTGATTATAGCTGAAGAATTTTATAAAAATAATCAAATTCCAACTGGTAAAACATCAATTGAAACAATTTCAAAAACTTTTGGTAATCAAGCAGTTGTGATATCGGTAGATCCAAAAAGGAAATATTTAGCATCACCTTCTGAAACAACTCAATCAGTTATTGAAATTACAGATTCACAAGAGTATGGTCCAAATGGTGAGAAATATTGTTATTATCAAGTGACATCTCAAGGTGGTAGAAAGACTCATGAATTGGGTGCATTAGAATTATGTATTGCATGTGAGAAACTAGGTGCTGGTGAAATATTATTAAATTCAATTGATTATGATGGATCTAACAAGGGATATAATTTACAATTGATTAATCAAATTAAAAAATCAGTTGGTATACCTGTTATTGCATCTAGTGGAGCTGGTAATCCAAAACATTTTGAACAAGTTTTCAAACAAGATTTCAATGTTGATGCTGCATTAGGTGCTGGATTATTCCATCGTGGTGAATATACAGTTGACGATGTAAAGAATTATTTACAAGATAATGGGAAGTTAAATGTTAGAGTAAAGCAAGATATAACTCTATAATAATATAGAAACTTTAACTGGATCAATTAATGAACCATGTTGATAATTCAAGAAACTCTTAACATTGTTGTATCTCTGATTTCTTTACTCAAATTTAGATTGCAAAATTTCTTGATTATTTTTTTTTTCTTCTTCAGTTGTCATTACAATAATATAAGAGGCAAAGTTTAAATGATATTAGATTGAACATGGTAATATATTAAATCTTTCATGAGTGAATTCAATCAACAAATATCAAAATCAAATGATTTATTTAAAATCAATTCAATTGATTCACAAGAAGATTTAACCGAATCAAATAGTCCGAGTGAATTAAGTTATATAACAAGTCATGATAATTTAATCTATGGTTCAAATAAAGATCATGATCCAATATTAAGGAAAATCTCATCATCACCAATTCAATCCAATTTACCAAGCATATTCAATAATTTAAGATCAAATGAATCAATTACAGAATCAAATCTGCCGAAAAATTTCATTAAAAAATTATTACATATTAATGAAGATGATTCAAAACGGAAAAATTTAGAACGAAGTTTAAATTTGAATTCTGATATACATTCATTTGAAAATCAAATTGAATTGAAATCTGATTTTGCAAATATTATAGGTCAAATCCAAATTGATCCAATTTTTAAAAATGATGGGTTGAGTTTAACCAAGATATCATATAAATCAAGAAAGAAAATATTATTTTATATAAATTCAATTGATTTTAAATTTAGTTGGAGGGTTGCTTCAATTCTAAGATCAAATTCAATTACAAGTACCGATTCAATAACGAGAAAATTATCTATATCAAGTACAAGAATTCATGAATTTACATTGGATGATATCAAATCGATATATATGGAAAAACAGGGGTCTTCATATAGGGAAGAATTAGGGATATCACAAGAGTATGAAAATCGTTGGATGACTTTAATTTATTATAATTCAAAAAAGGGAAATTTAAAATCATTACATTTGATAAGTGATACAATTGAAGATTTTAAAAAGTTATCAATGGCTATAATGAATTTAAGAAACTTGAGATTACAATTATCAAAAGAATTTTTAATAAATTCAAAAGATTTAAAAGAAAATTTAGTTGAATCTATAATGATTGATTCCAAAAATGGTAATGACAAAATTGTACGTGAGTTCATATCATTTGAAGATATTTTAAAATATTCAAAACGATTAAACATAAATGTCAATAAGACTTACCTAGAAAATATTTTTAATCAAGTATTAGGAAGTTCAAATTCAAAATTTGAAAAACGATTAAATTTTGATCAATTTAAACAATTTGTTTCAATTTTAAAAAATAGAGATGATATTATACAAATTTGGTCAAATTTAAAATCAAATCAATCAGGTATGACTTTAAAAGATTTTGAAAAATTTATTGTCAACACTCAAAAGGAAACTGTAAGTCATCAAGATTTGAAAATAATATTTGAAAAATTCTCAACCCATGAAGAGTTATGGTCATCTAATTCTTTGAACAACTTTTTATTATCAAATTATTCAAAATCAATTGTTAATATAGAAACGAAAAATTATTTCAATTATCCATTGACTGATTATTACATATCTTCATCTCACAACACGTATTTGATTGGAAGACAAGTGGCTGGTGATTCATCTGTAAAAGGGTATATTAAAGTTTTACAAAAGGGGTGTCGATGTATTGAAATTGATATTTGGAACGGTGATATAAATGAAGAAAATGAAAATGGTCCTGTTGTAAATCATGGTCGAACTTTTTCAAAACTGATTAGTTTTGCAAATGTAATTAAAACAATTAAAAAATTTGCATTTATAATAACTCCATTACCTTTAATATTAAGTTTAGAAGTTCATTGTAATCCAGAAAATCAAAGAAAAATTGTTAAAATTTTAAAAGAAATTTTACAAGATAGTTTAATACTATGTCCGTTAAATGATAATACAATATTACCATCACCAGCTGAATTAAAGCATAAATTCATTGTTAAAGTTAAAAAAACAAGTGAATTTCAAAATTTGATTGAAATGAATGATGGGAGTTATACAACAAGTACAACAACAACTTCATTAAGTGAAGATAATGAATATAAAATTAATCAAAATTTTTTCACTAGAAAAGTTAAAACCCCCAAGATTATAAATGAATTGAGTGATTTAGGTGTATATATTCAAGGATTAAAATTTAGAAATTTTTCATTACCTGAATCGAAAACTTTGAATCATTGTTTTTCCCTTAGTGAAAAGACAATTAATAAGATGATAAAAGATGAAGATAAGAATCTGTCATTAAACAAGCATAATAAGAAATATTTCATGAGAGTTTATCCATCAAAAACAAGGATCAAATCATCAAATTTCAATCCTATTTTATATTGGAGACATGGGGTTCAAATGGTTGCAACAAATTGGCAAACTTACGATTTAGGTCAACAATTGAATGAAGCAATGTTTGAAGCTGTTGATAAAAAGGGATATATTTTAAAATCTCCAGAAATGAGGAAACCATATTTAAAATCATCTAAATTCAGATTTCTCAAGAATGATATTAAACTGATCAAATTCAATTTTGAAATCATTAGTGGTCATCAATTACCTAGATTAAACATTGATGATGAAAAAGCAATAAATCCATTTGTAACATTTGAAATAATAGGTGCTGATTCAATTCAATGGGATAAACCAATAAAATCAAATGTATTCAAGACAAAGGTCATATCTGAAAATGGGTTTAATCCAATTTGGAATGAAAATATATCTGGTTTAATCAAATCTGATACTGATTTATTATTTGTTAAATTTACAATTTATAATTCAATTTCTAAAATTGAAGAAAATGACCCACTGCCAATAGGTATATCTGTTTATAAATTAAACTATTTAAAACAAGGGTATAGATATTTACTAATTAACGATTTGCTAGGTGAACATTTAGTATATAGTTCATTATTGGTAAAGATAGATTATGAAGAAATTTAGGTTATGAATATACGATGCGATGAACTTAAAAAAAAATATTTAAATTTTTCATTTCTTATCATGGGTAAAATATCTACAAGTGAAACAAAACTTAAACAACGTCATAACCCGTTACTCAAAGATATATCTACGGCGGGTGGGAATTTGAGAACTAAAAAGAGTTCGAAACAACATAGAAATAGAAAAGATCAAGATGAAGATGATAAACAAGATGGATTTTTAGATGCAACAAGTTCAAGAAAAATTTTACAACTAGCTAAAGAACAACAAGATGAATTAGAAGATGAAGATGAAGATGCTGATAGCAACAGGCCTAGTTTTTTGGATACTTTCAAACAACAAGAAGTCAGTGATGAAGAAAGTGAACAAGAATATTCAGATTATGAAGAAGAAGAAGAAGAATTTATTATTGATGAAGAAGAAGTTGAAGTTGATGAAAAAGATGCTGAATTATTTAATAAATATTTCCAAAATAATGTTTCAAATGGTGGTGGGATTAATTTAGTTGATAAAATCATGGCAAAGATTCAAGAAAAGGAAAATCAACAAATTCAAGAACCAACAGAAAGACCAATTGATGCAGTATTGTTACCACCAAAAGTCATAATGGCATATGAAAAAATTGGTCAAATATTACGTACATATACACATGGGAAATTACCTAAATTATTTAAAATTTTACCATCACTTAAAAATTGGCAAGATGTCTTGTATGTTACAAATCCAGAACAATGGTCAAATAATGCAGTATATGAAGCTACAAAATTATTTGTATCGAATTTATCAGCATCTGAATCACAAAAATTTATTCAACTTGTATTATTAGAAAGATTTAGAAATTGTATACAAGAATCAGATGATCATTCATTAAATTATCATTTATATAGATCATTGAAAAAATCATTATATAAACCAGGTGCATTTTTTAAAGGATTTTTAATTCCATTAGTTGATGAATTCCCAACTGTTCGTGAAGCAACAATTGCAGCTTCAATTTTAAATAAAGTATCAATACCGGTATTACATTCATCAGTTGCATTAACACAATTATTACAAAAGGAATTCACACCTGCAACAACTGTATTTATAAAAGTATTGGTTGAAAAGAAATATGCATTACCATATCAAACCTTAGATGAATTAGTATATTATTTCATGAAATTTAGAAATATTCAAGGTAATCAAATGGAAATTGAAAATGATGGAACTGATAATGGTCCTCAATTACCTGTTGTTTGGCATAAAGCATTTTTGGCATTTGCTCAAAGGTATAAAAATGATATAACTGATGATCAAAGACAATTTTTATTAGATACCGTCAAACAAAGATTCCATCACGCTATAGGACCGGAAATACGAAGAGAGTTATTGGCTGGTCAACCAAGATTACCACCAACTAAAGCACAAGATGATGGAATAATGATAGACGCTTTTTAATATACGAAATGGTATGTAAAAATGATTTAATCTCTGGAATTTTTTAACATAAATTCACAAGTAGCAATCTGAGGGTATTGAATTACTTGGAAGATTTCTGAAACTTTGAACTATATAACTTAAAGAAATTGACTAAGGGTTTAGATTGACCGTATTACGCCGCAAAGGATTTCACAAGTTTTTTGGTTAGAAAATTCAAGCTTCCAAATAAACTAGGTTTCAAAAATTACACAAAGAACTTACAAATAAAAAAATCGATGATAGAACTAGATGGCCATTTGATAACAAATGGGAGTAAGAGCCGACAGGAGTATCAATTTATTTTGTTAAAGTTTGAATGCTTGAATGTTAGAGAGTCAAAAATTATATTTTAAATTAAAGATTTATTATTATCTAATTGTATATAAATATGCCATCTAATAATGATTCTATACATGTACCGGAACATTTGTTCTTTTCCTTGCATCTTCACATAATTTTTCAAAATCAACAGTTAATGCAAAATAACTTTGTACAACACCAACAATTGTTAATGCAACAGTACTACCAATCCATAATCCATGTAAACTACCTTTCCAAGGTGAATAAAATGTTAAATAAATACTTACTGGTAAACCAACAACATAATATGAAAATAAATTAACTATACCTCCAATACTAGTTAAACCTTCACCTCTTAAACAACCAGCTGAATTTGCATTCATTGCATCACTAATTTGCATCAATGCAATTAACCACATAATATTTAAAACTGTACTTATAACTTCTTCATTATCAGTAAATAAATATGCAATTTGTTTTTGAAATATCCATAATGCTAAAAAATTTAATGCAGATATTATTAAACCAAATGATAATGATACTTGAGTTGTAATTTTTGCAGCTTCAGCTAATCCTGCACCTAAAAAGTTTGCAATTCTAGTTGATGATGCAATACCAATTGCAAATGGAACTTGATAAGTTAATGATGCCATTGTTGTACCTATAGATTGTGCAGCTAATGGAATTGTACCTAAATATGATGCTAATAAAGTTAAAATTTCAAATGCTAAAAATTCAGCATCTAACATGATTAAACCTGGTATAGCTAATTTAGCTAATTTCCCCCAACCTTTAAAACAATCATTTATACTAAAACCACCCCAACATTTTAATGGATGTAAACCTGTTGGAGTATCTTTATCTTTAATACAAAATACTGTACTGAAAAATAATCCAAAAAACATTAACCAATAATTTATTGCAACTGAAATTGGTGAACCTAAATAACCAATATGTTTAACTAATAAAATATTCATAATTAAATTACTTGGTGCTGCAAATAATAAAACATATGTTGAAATATGATATATTCCTTGTGCTTGTAAAAATCTTTTACCACATTCAAATAAAATATAACCAGGTATACCAAATGCAAGATATTTTAAATAAACAGCAGATAATTTAGCTGTTTCTTTATCTGGTAATAATAAACAAATTAAATCATAACCGAAAAATATCCAAATAAATAAAATTGGAATCATAACTGTAAATATTAATGTTGTACATTTTTGTAAATAAGCTCCAACTAATTTATGCTTTTTAGCTCCAAAAGCTTGTGGACATAATGTATCCAATGCAGTAGCTAATCCTTGTATAGTTGCATATCCAGTAATATTTGCAGTCATAGCTCCCATTGATACAGCTGCTAATTCAGTAGCACCTAAATGACCAACTGTAAAGACAGAAACTGTTGATAATGAATTTTGTAATAAAAATGTCATAACTAATGGAATTGATGATTTAATTAATGATTTTAATTCTATTTTAGCTGTTGTTGTTTTAATTTCTTTATTTTTAATTGCATTTTCAAATGTAAGTCTAACTTGTTCATCATTATCAGTATCATCAATTTCAATATTTGAATCTTTAAGAAAATCTCTTTCTTCATGTAATAATTCTTGATTAATACTTGATTTTCTTCTATGATCTTTCTTCTGTATTAATGGGGATGATTCATTTAAATTTTCATCTTCATAATTATTTTCTTCATCTTGACTTTTTGTTGAATGAATAAAATCTTGTGGTATAAATAATCCACCTTTACCAACTGAACCATATACAACAGAAGCTCTTCTCTTGGTATTTGAATGGGTGAACTGATAATGATTTCTGTCACTACTACTCATGATTAATTTATTAGTAAAATGTAAAGAACGTGTGGCTAATGATGATGTTAATAATAATGATGAAATTTAAATTAATTTAATTTAAACAGCGATGGAAAAAAAGAAATAAAAAAAATTAGAGTGTATCCCAATTAGGAAAGTGAAAGACGCATCTATTTCCACTTTTGTGTGATAAGGGGGTTGGTGGGAAAAGACGCGACATTAATTATGCGTCACAACGGAATCTCGGAATGAGCTTCCATATTTGGACTAAAGCGAGTTAAAGAACCAAGATTATATATTTGATAATAATTGAGCTAAACATCTTTTAGTTGCAATATCATCTTGTAAAATTACTGAGAAAGTTCCATCTCTTAAAGGTTCAGGTAAAATATTAACCAATGCTTTTCTTGCTTCTAAATTATCTGATAATCTCATATAACAACGAACAATATGTTTTAATAACCTACTAGAACTATTTGATTGTTGTGGATTTGGTTGTTGTTGCTGTTGTTGATTTGGTTGTTGTTGTTGTTGTTGGCTGGTAGTTGTTGCACTTAATTGATCAATCATTTTAGATAATACTGATGCAACAGTATGAAATCTTTCAAAAGTTGTACAAACATAATTTAAACCTTGATCATCTAATAAAATTTTTTGTAATATAAAAATTGCAACTGTTTTTGATAATTCAGATGATATTTCCATTATATTTAAACATAATGGTACAATTTCAGTTGTTAATAAAAAATTTATAACTTCTGGTGTATCATTTTTAACTAATGCACCAATAACACCTAAACTAGTTAATCTTAAATATTCAAAACTACGTTGTCTTGCATTTGTTGATAAAAATGGGTATAAATATAATGGTAAATTTGCATTTAAAAATAATCCTCTTGTTTGAACATTACTTGCAACACATTGTAATAAAGCTAATGCATTACATACTCTATTTGATGTACTTGCATTTAAATTTGGTGGATTTAAATATGGATATACAGATATGATTTCTTCTAATAATACAGTTATAACACCAAATGAATTCCATAAAACCAATGCTAAATCATCATATTGTTCTCTTTTCTTACCTAATTCTAATAATGCTCTTTCTCTATTGTTACCAGTAACCAATTCAGAAATCCATTGATATATTTGTTCATCATTTAATGCACGATTATTTGACATTGACATTGACATTGGCATTGACATATTTGATATTTGATTATAATTGTTGATATTATTATGATCTATATTGTTATTAGTGTTGTTATTTGATACAGGAAAGTTTATTGGATTCATCGGTTGTTTTGATGTTGATGTTCCTCTAAACATTACTTATTATTAATCAAGTATAAAATTATAAAACACTCTGATTAACAAGATTTGGAAATTCAGTGAAGAGAAAAATTGAATGTCAGTGTCGTAAAATATTTTAATGACATCAATGAATAATAATTTTGTGACACCTTGAAAAATTAAAGAGATCCCCCACCTGACATTTCCAACAATTATATAACTTAAAAGAAACAACAATGACTCACGAAATCTATTCATATACATTGGATCAATTGGATGCATTAGAAGATAAGTTAGTATTGGATCAATTCAATAATGAAGTTGCATTTGATCTTGGTTGTTTAATTCGTTCATTAGCTCAAGAAAAATGGCCACGTAAAGCAATTGTTATTGATATAACTTTAATTAATGGTCATAACTTATTTCATAGTACTGTTAATTCAGGTACTTCAATTGATAATGATTTTTGGGTTAAACGTAAATTTAATACAGTATTCAGATTTCATAAATCAAGTTTTTATATGGGACAAAAATTAAGAATTAAAGAAAAATCATTAGAAGAAGCAAATTTTATATCATCAGTTGATTATGCAACTCATGGTGGTAGTATCCCTTTAAAAATTAAAAATTTTGATGGTATAATTGGTGCATTAACTATAAGTGGTTTAGCTCAAGAAGAAGATCATTTATTAGCTATTGAAGGTTTAAAATTATTTAAAAATCAAGGTTTAAATTATCAAACTCGTAATTAGGAATGAATGCTTAGGTTAAGTTAGTGAGTGTTTTTATAGAAAGTTTGATGGATGATGATAATATATTATTATAAACTTGTTATATCAAATTTTTCAACATCTTTTCATGAAATGTTTTGTAATATGGTGTTTGATGGTTCATTCGATGTTTTAACCATTTTTCAATTACTCTTACAAATGAATTGTACAATTTTGTAACCTTAGTATTAACCTATGATGATTCAAAACACAAATAGTTGGAAACCAGTTCTAATATTATGTGCCTCATCACCACCTCAGGTGTTCAATTTCTCTTACTAATTAGCATTTGATTCTTCTATAATGAGTTTTTAAAATGGCTGCAAAAATTTGAGTTTTAATTCATTTCCATGTATCACAAGTTTTATTTTAAAGGTTTAACTGTAAATCACTCAATATTTGACCTCTATCTTGTTCTCTAGTCAACTTGTTCTAAGCTTAAAACATTTATAATAAATCAATTATCAAAAATATCATTTTAAATGGCTATTATAATGAGATATAAATCACAGTCATTTTTAAAACATGATATATACCAATTTCATTGATTAACGAACGGTAAAGCAGTGATTCGAGTAAGAAACATTTGTATAACTTCAAAATATTTCGTGAATTATCTTTGTAGTTTTGACCTGCTTAATGTAATGTAACTTTGAATGCATGAGCTTAGTGACCTAAAAATTTTCAAATTTCAAATAGTGATAAGGCTATATCGAAATTTGAAACTAAGACTCCACGGCTGAACATGGAATTAAAGCGACTTCTATAATATTATTGCCAAATCTCTGTTGTACTTTGATTAACGATTTGATTAAGGATAATCTTCACATGAAATAAACCGATCCAAAAATGTTGCAAAATGATTATCAAGATTTGAAACTTTCTTGATCTAATCTCAGAGTTCATAAGTTCAATCTACTGTTTGAGATAGTACTGTCAATTCAAATACTTGAGGATAATCAATGTTAAATCATTCATTATCTCCTCAAGCCTTGCGCCTTGTTGGTAGCAAAATTTATTACAATAAGTAGCAAATTTGACAGAGCTTACACCAACTAATAGTCACTATCCATACCATTGTATAATAATATCTACAGTTCTGACCTCCACATCATCATTGGTTAATCAATCGTGAAATTTTGCAATCAAAAATCGAAAATCAAAATTCAAAAAAATCTCAATTTCAATATTTACTTTTTTTCCTTATTTAAAATCGATTCATAAGTATTATGGAGAATAAGAATCAACTTAATAGTAGTATACTTTATAACCAAGAAGAAGACGTTGATCCATGGAATGATAATCCCAGCACTACTACTTCCAATCATAATAACAATAACAATTCCAATTCCAATTTACCGTATCAATCAACATTTTTAACTTCATCCCAATTATTAACTTCACAACAACAAGGTGATTCAACTAATTTGAATAAATTTTCTAAATTATCAATCAATAATATTCCAAGATCATATGAAATTGTATATTCAAATTCAATCAATCAAATTCAAAATTTAAATGATTTTGAAATTAATGTTATTGATAAATTAATTGGTTTAAATTATTTAACAAATTATCAAAAATCAAAATTATTAGATTGTATATATGAAAATAATTTATTACCAATAACATTATCAAATAATTTTTATCAAATTTTAGGTTTATTAGCTTTAGAAATTGATGTACCAGGTTCAGGTGATTATGTTACATTACAATTTAAATTGAATGATTTACCAAAGTTACCGGATAATTTTGTTAAACAATTTGAAATAGTGAATGATCCTTTAATGGCTAATAGTTCACAAATTGAAGATTCGGAACAAAACAATGAAGAAGAAGGACAACAAGAGGGTGATCAATGGAATAAATCAAGAGATCCACTTTTAACTGATCATTCATCAAATAATATCTTGATTGAAGAAAATGAAGCTAATACTGAAAATATTACATCAACTGTACATCCAGATTATATTAATAAATATGTTGATGATTTAAAAGATCAATTTAAACCATTATTTAATAATATTGATTTGATTAAAATTAAAGAAATCCCTGAAAAGGAAGGAATATTATTTAAACATATAAATTATATAATAACTCATGATTTAAATTTCACCAAAAGATCATCATCATCATCTTCGAATAAAGTCATTCGAAGATATTCTGATTTTGTATGGTTATTGGAATTTTTATTACAAAAATATCCATTTAGAGTTATACCAGGATTACCACCAAAGAAATTTTCGGGTATGTATAAGACAAAGTTTTCTAACTTTTCTTTTTAATTATCTTTTGATACTAATTGTTGATAGTAGGAGCTTCACCAGATTCTCAATTCTTACAACGAAGAAGACGTGGATTACATAGATTTTTAAATCAATTGATTAAACATCCAATTTTAAAAGATGAACCTGTTGTTCAAACTTTTTTAACTGTACCAACTGATATTACAACTTGGAAAAAGCAAGCAAAAGTTGATTATTCATTAGAATTTAAAGGTCAAAAGATTGAAACCAATTTTATAAATATTATATGGCCAAATATTGGTGAAACATTTCTTAAAAATTGGTCAAATGCAGAACAAAATATTAAAAATTTAATTGATAAATGGACAAAAATTATAATTTTAGTTGAAAGGTATGAAAGAAGACAACAACAAATTGCATTTGATAATGGTAAATTTGTTGAAATGATTGGACAATTTAAACAATTGGATACAACAATTTATCAAGAAAATGAAGATTTAATAAATATAAATTCATCATTAGATAATATAACAAATTTTTTTCAAAAATCTTCAACAAATATAATTGATGAAAGTTATTTAATAAATACAAAAACATTGGAAAAATTTAAAAATTTTATGGATTATTTATATTCATTACAAGAATTATTTGAAAGAAGTAAAAAATTATCAATTAATCAAATTGAATTTTTAGATAAAAGAATTAAAGAAAATGAAATTAAATTTCATAAATTTCAACAAGATTCGGATGTAAAGGGACAAGATTTAACAAAGATTAAACAATTGATTATAAATGATAAACAAGAGATTTTCCAACAATTGAATAAAGATTGGTTGATTAAACAATGTTGTTATCAAGAATATACAAGATTTCAAGAAACACAATTTTTAATTAGTGAAATTTGGATTGAATTTATAAAAGATCGATCAAATTATCAATTTAAATTTAATCAAATGTATGAAAATTTAAATCATGAAATTATAAATGATATGCCATTAAGTAGATAATTGATACCATTTATCAATCAATTCATTATTCATATAATTCAATTCATTATCAAAATATCGTTGATTTAATATATTTTTAATATTCAATTCCAATTTAGCTTGATTAAATAATTCTTGATCTTGTTTACATTGAAGTCTTGCTAAAATTTGACCAACTTCAATTGCTAATTTAGCACCTATAGGATAAGCTAAGTTGAAACCAGATTGTAAACTTGATTCTTTCATTGTAGTTAAACCATTTAAATAACCTTGTTTATAATGATGTCTGATAATATCATTATTTGGATTTGGATCTTCTTCTGACCAAATATTATCATCTCCATCATCATCTCTGGTATTGATACCTATCTCAACATCCTTATTCTTACACTTACAACCATCATTTTGTCCATAAGTTGTTGAATTCATCAAAACTTTTGACTCATTAAACAAAATTTAAACAATCCGAGAGAAGAGAAAAAAAAAATCTTTAATCTCATCAACAGCAAATATAGACAACAACAAGACTTCGTATACTTCCATTTTATAGATATTGTATCATCATCATCACCTCAATAGGTTCATAGTTTTATCATTGGTATTAGCTACTTCATTCCATTTAGTTTTCATATTCAATTGGCCCCTTCCAATTTATAGATACGCGTTTATTTCCATTCATTTTCATTCCATTTTTATTCATTCATTCATTCATTGATTGTTTTATTAACTACTTCAAGGTGCTGGTTCACTTTTATAATCATTTAATATGTCACATGAAAACATTATAACCCAAGTTACTCCAGAATCTTTGAATCCAACATCAACAACAACAACTTATGTCAATGAACATGATTCTAATAATAATAATGTTGATTATAATTCAAAGATTAATTTAAATGTTCGTGGTGGGAAATTCATTATAACAAGAGATGAATTGATGAGTTTACCTGAATCTATTTTATTATGTTTATTTCCAAATGGTGTATTTTTAGATATTCATGGACAAGTTATAACCAATTTAACTGAACATGATATTGTTTATGTTAATTTTGATCCACAACTGTTTGAATATATAATATCAGTATTTTCAAAAGCTCAAAAGGATTTAGAAGAAATGGAAAAATATCTATCGCCTCAAACAAGTTATTCAAGTATAAGAGATAAACAAGAAAATATATTACAAACAAAACCTTCAATTATTGTATTAAGAGAAGATTTAGATTTTTATGTAATTTCACCAATTGAAGGATTAAATTTTGATCAAATGAAAATTTTAAAATTAGGTGTTAGTAAAGAATTAATTAATAATAAATTAATATTTTCAGGTTTAGGTTATAAATTTGAAAATGAAAATGAAGAATCAGATTATGATGGTTCATTAGGTTTAGGACCAGCTGAAAAACATTTATTTGATATGTTATGTTCATCAGGATTTGAAGTTTATGATAAATGGGGTTCAAGAAGTTTAGAACCAAATAAATGTGTTATATCATCATTACAATTGGTTAGATTAAAATCAAAGAATATAAATCCAACTCCATCACCACCAGAATCACCAAGTTTATCACCAGTTACTTCAACAACTTCAAATAATGGTCGTTCTTCAAGGTCAAGGTCAAGAATTGCACAATTGGCAAGTTCTGCAAGAGCTGCAAGTAGATCATTATCATCAAAAAGAAAATCAACTATAGATTCAAATCAAACTAAATTATTATTATTTTGGAGAAAACCAGCAAGAAAATGTTGGTGGTCACATGATTTCATTGATATTGAAATTGAACCAACAAAACAATTTGAATTTATAAATCATTTAATTAATGAAAATGGTAAATTATCGATAAAAGTTCATATAAGAAGAGTATGGACTTTGGAATTATCAGTTATTGGAGTACAATAATTGAAGTAATAATACAAAGTAATTAATATACATATAATCGCATAGACCTTGATATCAACTCTTCTGTTCTCTTACCCTGTTTGTCTCTTTGGTTAAGTTATCATCACAATTTTCAAGTTTTGTCTTTCTCATTTTTTTTTCACTTTTTAGACGTGTTTTTCAAATCAATATAATAATGACATTGGATAATTATCATCTAGAAAAGTTACATCATACACCATGGATTGAGAAATATAGACCTAAGAATCTAAATGATGTTACATCTCAAGATCATGCAGTTACAATTTTAAAACAAACCATTAAATCAGGTAATTTACCACATATGTTATTTTATGGACCACCAGGAACAGGTAAAACAAGTACAATTCTAGCATTAGCAAAAGAATTATATGGACCTAATTTATTTAAAACTAGAGTATTAGAATTGAATGCATCAGATGAACGTGGGATTAGTATAGTTCGTGAAAAAGTTAAAAATTTTGCAAGATTAACAATATCAAATCCAACATCAGACGATTTAAAAAAATATCCATGTCCACCATTTAAAATTATTATTCTTGATGAGGCTGATTCAATGACAAATGATGCTCAAAGTGCATTACGTAGAATTATTGAAAATTATTCAAATATTACAAGATTTGTATTAATTTGTAATTATATAACAAGAATAATTGATCCATTAGCTTCAAGATGTTCAAAATTTAGATTTAAATTATTAAATAATGAAAATTCATTGACTAGATTAAGATATATATCAAATGAAGAAAATTTAAAGATTGATGATACAGTATTAATGAAAATTTTAGTTATATCTCAAGGTGATTTGAGAAAAGCTATAACTTATTTACAAAGTTCATCAAAATTAATAAATTTAATTAATGATGAATCAAATGATGAAATTACAATTGAAAAAATTGAAGAAATTGCTGGAGTTTTACCTGAAAATATAATAAATGAATTAATTGAATTAATCATTAATAAAAAGATAAATGAAATTATAAAATTTATAAATGATTTATGTTTACAAGGTTGGAGTATTCAACAATTAATTGATCAATTACATGATAAATTATTATTGGATGATAAAATAAATTCAAATCTGAAAAATAAAATTTCAATTTTATTATTACAATGTGATAAGAAATTAAATAATGGTACTGATGAACATATACAATTATTAAATCTTGTATTACAAATTTCAAATGAATTATAAACCTTTATATATTCAATATAAATCGATAAAAAAGATTCTTATCAACCTTATTTTTTCTCTTCGTTATATTGTGGTGGTAGATTCATAAATTGGGGTGGAACAAATCTAGAATTATTCATAAATTGTGGTGGGATTTGATTTGGATTTGGTGCAAATCCAGGTGGGAAATTTGAACCTGGTGGTGGAGGTGGTGGAATATATCCATTAGGGAACATCCCAGGTGGTGGAGGAGGTGGCATGTTTCTTGCATTGGGGAATTGAGGATAAAATTGTTGATTATTTTGACCATTTGATTGTTGTTGTTGTGGTTGTTGTGGTTGGAACCCTGGTGGGTATTTATTAGGTGCCATTCCTGGTGGTGGAGGTCCTCTAAACCACGGAGGTATCTGTTGTTGAAACTGTTGTTGTGGAGGTTGCTGTGGTTGTTTTTGAGGAGGTTGTTGAGGTTGTTGTTTTTGTTGAGGACTTGGTGGGATATTTACTTTTGAAACTGTAGGTGAAATTTTAACATCTTCAGGTGATTTAGCCAATGATTTCTCTTTAAGTAATGAAGCTAATCCACTTGAAGTTGATTCTTCTGCTTCTTTTTTATTAAGTAATGACATGAAGAAATTATCATTTGATTGTTGTGGAACCAATGGTGGTTGATTAACTATACTTGATCCTTGTGATGACACTGATGATCCATGTCTCAATAATGGTGGAATTTGAGGTGGTGGTTGAGTATTCTCTTGTAATGGTGTTGGAGGTTGTTGTTGTTGCTTTGAATTTGAATTTGAATTTGATCCAAAAAATTTAGAAAATCCTGGTGGTGGTTGAGTTACTGGTTTCACTTCTGGTGTAGTTACACTATCAACTTTTTCATTTGAATGTTGAAAAAATGATGAAAATCTTGATGACCTATTTGGAATTGATGATGATGATGTAGCTGTATTTATATCATTATTTTCAGGTTTTGGTATTGTGTTTTCATTTGGTGTTTGCTTTACAAATGAAAAAAAATTATCAACTTCATTACCTGCATTTAAAGCATTTGAATCATTATTTGGTTCTTCAAATATTGTTTCACCATTTTTCCTTCTTTCTTCCAACTTCATTTGATATTTCCATTTCTCAAAATCTTCAACTGTTTGACCCATGTTAGCTTGATTCATTGAATTTAATCCTTCTATATCATCCCATTCAGGTTCAACTTCATCAGGTACTTCACCTAATAATTGACTGATTTTCTCTTGTGATAATAAATCTAATTCTTGCGATTTATAATTATTATTATGTTGATTTTTACCATTTCTTTCCCATGTTTCATTCTGATGTCTTCTTGATTTCTTATTTCTATAATTATTATTTGTATTTGATGAATCCCTAATTGGTTTTAACCTCCAAAAGGATTTTTCAGGTAATTTATTTGTAAAATCAATTATTTCAACTTCATCTTTTAATTTAAACAATTGATTAATAGTATATATTGTATCAATACCTTTCTTACTCAATGGTACTGAATGTATGATATCATCATTACTTTCAATTGTTGGAGTTGAAATTGATTGCTCGGGTAAAATAATAGTTTCAGGTGTTGATTCTTTAGCTGCATGAGCAATTGCTGAGTCTAACAATTTCGATAATGCATTACTTGGATCTAAGTTCTGTATTGAATTTATATTTTCTTCATGATTATTTGTAATTGATGTTGATGATGATGATTTATCCTTATCTGATATAGTTACAATTGATGGATCCACCAATAATGGATTCGACGTATTTGAAGTCATACTACCATTCAATTATTAAAGACTGTTAGAAAACTAATGTGAATGACTTAAAATTTGAAATGATTGTTGATCAAATGGAATAGATTTTCTATAATATATTATGATTCAATCTCCCTTTACTGATTGTAAAATTGCCAACTTAAAAATGACTGTAAAAATTTTAATTTTTCTTCTCCAACTAAACTTTGGAAATGAGTACACGACTGGGTATTGATTTACGAATTGATTAGGTTTTGAGTTGAATATTTGATTATTATAATAATAATAACCTCAAACGTTTTATTATTTGAATCAGTGATTTTTTGAATTAAAAATTGTTAAATTTAAGTTCTCATTTGTTTTTAATTTGTGGTTGAAGTAGTTCTCAATTGGAATTTCAATTGAAGTTGAATTTAACACTCTGGGTGAGTTTATTTCAACTAAATGTTGAATAATTGGAAACCCCGCCTAAGTTTTATAGTAGTGGTTTGTAATCAATAGGTTTGATGACAGTTTGGTTTAAAAGCCAAGATAATTTTAATATAGTTTTTAAATTTTGCATCCGGTAGCGTATTTCAAAACTTTAATATTCTAGTAACACAGTTGATGTGAAGGGTAGACAAAATTAATGCTGATTTTGGTGGTTTGAAAAAGTGAGTTTGAAATATTGTCAAAAGTGAACTACATTTGAAGTCACGATGAGTCATTGGTACCCAAATACAGAAATGAACTTTTAAGTAAGTTACGTCATTACGTTTATATTCGTCGTTTCCAGTCAAATAAACCCAGAAGTTATAGACGAATATTACTAATTAATTTTTTAGATTTGAGGCATTCACATGCAGATATTCAGCTTCAGTTTTAAAGAAATTTGATATACAAAATAGACCAACTTCTGATGCAAAGAATTCGTGTCACAAATAATTTTGAGACATGGCATCGAGCAAGCGACCATCAATTCATAAATTAACAATACCTTTGGTCTAATCTAAGTTCTGGGCTCAAATTCGATGTTTTATCAACTTTAATGATTCCAGTCTTCAATCTCACTTTCAGGTTTTTGCATTTTTGAAGAAATCGTAGATACGATTCAAACCAGAGACGAGATTTCAACAAGTCATAAGATAAAATAATCTAAAATAATTGAAAGCCAAATGTGCTTAAAAGTAATTATGTCTATAATAATTTGATTTCAAATGAAATAACTTATTTTGAGTCGTACTGCTAATTCTAATCTGAAATTACTAAATTTCACTTAAAATGAATTGCAATAATCAGAATAATCAATAAATAATGATTAATTTAAAAGATATTACAAGAATCAATTAAAGGTTAAGAGGATTGAATCTGAAAACTCGGTTGAAATTATAACTTGGTTTTACCCTGTGATCCACAATCCTTGTAATTATCAAATGCAAGCATCCAAACTAGCTAGACTTAATAAGATAGATGTGTACGTAATTTACAGTTCAGCAGGATGATCGTTTAATACAATATATATAATTTTGTCAATAATTCTCAAAAAATTTAAAAATCTGTTGCAAACTTTCATTATGCAATTTTCAATTATTTACAACATTTTTGATGCTTTACCACCTGAGATCATTGAATTGATTCTTTCATACTGTGATTTATCTGATCAAATCAAGTTTTATCTGTTAAGTTCACAATTGGCAATTACTGGTGTAATAAAACTCAAAGAAATTTTTATTAATACAATAAAGAATAGAGAAATATCAACATTTCCTACACTTGAATATGATTCATTTATTGATTTATTGAGAAATAAATGGATTCATCCGTTCTTCATGGTTAGTTTCTTTACACAATCAACTAAAGAACCAATTGATCTGTTTTCAATCGATAAGTATAAGTCTCATTACTATCTCATACCTGATTATTATTGTGTATTTAACTACACTCATTGGATAGGGTTTTCAAAATACAAGGGAGTATCATTAGAAGATGAGTTTACTAAGCATAAAAATTTGGTATATGATGAATTTATAAACACTTATACCATACGCGTTGTTAACATTGTTCAAAATTGCTTCTTTCAAATGTTTGAAAAAATTTTAATAGTTAGAGAAACAAATAGAATTAAAGTTTATTCTTTGCTTATTAAAGCGCCAAAATGGTTAAGATTGAAAACATTTGAAAATGATGATATTGAATTAGTAAGAACTTATAATTGGTCAAACTTTAAATTTATCAAAGTTGAAATAAAGGGAGGTGATCCAGTAAACATAGTTGAATTGACTGATAGATTAGAACTTGTTTTCAGTTTAATCTCATGTATTCCAAGAATTAGATTCACCATTCCCGAATATAAAGTTGAAGGGTTGATTAAAAATAAAATTATAAAAAAATTTGAAATTGTTGAAGAAAAGAATAACAATAATATTCAATCAAGAACTTCACTCAATGAATTTTTTATTCGATTGTATGCAAACTCAAGTGCAGAACTTAAGATTGGTCAAAATAGAAACAAGATCAAAGATTTGTTGATGATTAAATCATGCTTAGAAAATACTTTAAGAAATTAGAATTGATGAAGTAGCTTTTTCCCAATTGATTATTTGAATTTTTAACTTGTGTATTATTTAATAGTCTTGTCTAGTTTTGTTAAATCTTTATATCAAAAATTGTGTGTCAAATTTTGTAGTTGATAATTAAAGTTTTTTGCACCCAAATCGTAAAATATCCGTCGTAAATTCAAGAGAAACAATAAAAACCGTTCATCACTTCAATAAACATATTTACTTTAATCAAATCACAAAAGAATTAAAACAAGAGAATAATAGAACAAAAGAACATTAATCAATAATGGAAATTATAAGTAAAAATTTAAACCAGTAGTAATTGAATAACAAAATTTTCTTGCAGTGGAAATATCGCCCATTACATAATATCTTACATAAGCGGTAAGACCACCACGCGTAAAAAAAATAAATAAAAAATACAACGTACACACTAACAATATTTTTTTCTCTCTTTATTTACGTTGAAAAAAAAATAGAGTAACCAACCATTACAATATATAAGATTATAATCAATTCATATCTGGTATTACATTCAATTTACTGTGATTAAACAAGTGGAGTATACAAGATACATTGATTGGTAACACTAACAGTATGGTTAAGAAGTCTACTAATTCAACACCAGCTTCTAAGGCTAGGGCAGCTGCTATAAGACATGGTAAAAATTCAAATTCAAATGATTGTATTTTAGCTGTTGATCCATTAGTTGATCCTGTTTTTCAAAAAGGTCAATTGAGAGATTTTTTAATTACAACATCTACTCCAACATTATTGAAAAAGAGACAATTATTAAATAAAGAAATTATATTTTTCATATTACCATTAATTATTATATCATTTTTCATTAGACTATATAAATTATCAACACCAAATTCAGTTGTATTTGATGAAGTTCATTTTGGTGGGTTTGCCAAAAAATATATTCTTGGTAATTATTTTATGGATGTTCATCCACCATTGGCAAAAATGTTATTTGCAGCTGTTGCAACTCTTGGTGGATTTAAAGGAGATTTTGATTTTAAAACAATTGGTGATAAATTTCCAAATTCAACTCCATATGTATTGATGAGACAATTTCCAGCTTTATTAGGTGTTGGAACTGTATTATTATGTTATTTAACATTAAGACAAAGTGGGGTTAGACCATTAATTTCATTTATTACAAGTTTATTATTAATTATTGAAAATTCAAATGTTACAATTTCAAGATATATTTTATTAGATAGTCCATTAATTTTTTTCATTGCTGCTTCAGTTTATGCATTTAAGAAATTTGAAGTACAAATTCCATTTAGTTTAGGATGGTTTAGAGCTTTAATTGGTACTGGTATTGCATTAGGATTAGCATTGAGTTCTAAATGGGTTGGATTATTCACTGTTGCTTGGGTTGGTATATTATGTGTATTTCAACTTTGGCTTTTAATTGGTGATTTATCAATTTCAACAAAGAAAATATGGGCCCATTTTTTCATTAGAGGAGTTTTATTATTAGGTATACCAATTGCATTGTATATTGGATTTTTCGGTATACATTTTCAATTATTAACTAATGAAGGTGATGGTGGTGCATTTATGAGTAGTGCTTTCAGAGCTGGATTAAATGGTAATAAAATTCCATCTGATATTACATCTGAAGTTGGATTAGGATCAATTGTTACTATACGTCATTTAGATACTCAAGGAGGATATTTACATAGTCATGATCATTTTTATCCAACTGGATCAAAACAACAACAAATTACATTATATCCACATTTAGATTCAAATAATAAATGGTTTATTGAACCATATAATGGTACAATTTATAATGAAACGTTTGTACCTTTAATTAATGGAATGAAGATTAGATTAAAACATGTTAATACTGGTAGAAGATTACATTCACATGATGAAAAACCACCAGTTAGTGAACGTGATTGGCAAAAGGAATGTTCATGTTATGGGTATGAAGGGTTTGAAGGTGATGCAAATGATGATTTTACAGTTGAAATTGTTGAACATAGATCAAATAAAGATTCAAAAACATTTGTAAAAGCTTTAACAACAGTATTTAGATTAAGACATGCAATGACTGGTAATTATTTATTTAGTAGTGAAGTGAAATTACCAGAATGGGGATTTGGACAACAAGAAGTATCAACTGCTTCACAAGGTAAAAGACATTTAACTCATTGGTATATTGAAACTAATGAAAATTCAATTTTACCAAATGATCAAAAGACAATTGTAAATTATCCAAAATTGACATTATTTGAAAAAATTAAAGAATCTCATGCTAAAATGTGGAAAATTAATCAAGGATTAACTGATCATCATCATTGGCAATCATCACCAACTGAATGGCCATTTTTATTACGTGGAATAAATTATTGGGGTAATGATCATAAACAAGTTTATTTATTAGGTAATGCAATCATATGGTGGAGTTCAACAATTGTTGTAATATCATTTATAATTTATTCAAGTATAACCATATTTAAATGGCATTTAGGTCAAGGTATTTCAACTAATAAACATGTTTTCAATTTTAATTTACAATTATTTTCATATGTTTTAGGTTGGGGATTACATTATTTACCATTTTTCATAATGGGTAGACAATTATTTTTACATCATTATTTACCAGCTTTATATTTTGGTATATTAGCATTGGGACATTTTTTTGAAATTTTTACAAGTTATTTAACAAGTTCAAATAAAATTATAAATAAGATATCTTATGTATTAATTGGAATTTTCATGATTGCAAGTTTTATATTTTATTATAATTATAGTTCTTTAATTTATGGTACACCATGGACAAAATCAAGTTGTGAAGTTTCAAAACCTTTTGAAAGTTGGGATTTTGATTGTCATAATTTCCATTCATCATTGGATCAATATTTATTAGATATTGAACAATCAAATACTGTACAACAACAAAGTGAACCTACATTGGCTGAAGCTAAACAAACACCAAAATCACAACCAAAATTAGCTAAACAAGAAGAACATATTGAATCACCACCAAATAGTAAAGAAAATGTAGTTGTTAATGAACAATTGGCACCACCAGATGTTGAAGAAGAAATCAAGACACCAAAAAAAGATGAGAAAAATTCAATAAATCAAGTACCAGCATAAAAAAAATATGAATCAATATATATTTACATTATTACTCTAAATTGTCGTCATCTGATATATTTACATTTTCAATTGTTCTACCTTTAATATATTTTTCACTTTTAACTTGATCATTTATATTTGAAAATAATTCTTTACCATAAATTAAAGATTTTATAATTACATGAATAATAAATGTTGTACTCCAAGTTAAATTAACTAATTTCATACTTACATTACCATAATAATATTTTGAAAATAAAATTATAATTAAACTTGTTAAATGTACAGTTGAAAAATTTAAAAGTACTTGAAATATACCAAATTTCCAACATGCTTGAAATTTTGATAAATTTTCTTCATTCTTCATAAAATTAAAACTATAAAATATAATTGGTAAAATTGTGAAAAATGATGATATAAAATGAATAAATAATGATTTAAATTCAAATATTTCATTTGATGATGTAAAATATTTATATGGATCTTCAACACATAATCTATGGATACTGCTTACCCAAATTAACCATAATAATGAACTTAATATTCCTAATAAACCATGTTCTGGAATTCTATTGAATACCCCACCTGCATTTAAAATACGTTGGAAATTATTAATTTCATTTTCTTGTATAATTTCATTTTGACCAACTTCATTTTGTTTATCATATTGATAAAGTAATTGCATTTGTATAACTAATCCAATTGCTATAGATAATGTGTCAACTAATTTCCAATCAATTTTATTAAATTCATTATAATATTCAGGTAAGAATGATTCAAGTAATAATGAATTCACCCTGACAATAGGTCTACCAATTAATACAGCAATCATTGATATTGAAATTATTAAAATAACTGAAAAAATCCATACCATAAGTATCAATCCAATACATCTTGTTTTAAAATATGGTGGACGATATACAACAGTATATGAATTATGAGAATGTAAACTCTCTTCTTCATCATCTGATTCAATCATTGGTGGTGATACATTATTTTGTAAAACTTTATCATCTTTAGTCACTGGGATAAATAATGATCTAACAAACTTTTCTGAAGATATTAAATCATTATCTGGAGCTCGTACATAATTCCCATTCGGTACAAAACATGCATTAACTGATGAATCTAATTTAAAAATTTCATTTGCTTGTTTATATCCAACAGGGTTTGAATAATCTGGTTGTGCAATACCTAAAAATTGATGCCATACATTTCTATAAATAATGTATCCACGTTCTTGACTAATTGGTTTACCCAATATGAAATGTGATAATCTTAATTTATGTGTTGATATTTCAAATACTCTTTGCCAATATAATCTAACATATTTTGTAATTATATTTCTACCATCAATAAGCATTAATGTTAAATATATTAATAATCCTAATGTAAAATATGATGGGATTTGTATTGGTAAAAAAACATTATAATCTTTTGTTGTAGATACTAAATATCTTAACCCCCATGTTATACCACCAATACCGATCAATATAAATGCAGTATATACATTACTAATAAGCCAAATACGATATATTTGTAATGAAAATGGTTTTATCAATGCATCATGAATTAATCTTGTATTTGGATCATCAGGTGTACGAAGGAAAAATAATACTCCAGGTCTTAAAATATTATTACGTATCATACCAAGATAAAATGCAAAAAATAACATATATAATGTACCTGTTGCCCAATATAATGAAAATCTAAGATAAGGTTCTTGAAATACTTCATAATGTGATGTAAATAATAATGTAAAAACAGGAACTCCCAAATTTGATGATTGAAGAAATTGTGTTATAAATAATGGTGCAATACAAAAATCTAATAACCATCCACAATAAACTGGGAAAAAGAATATTTCAATTGCAAATATAACAAATACTTTTGCTGTTGAACTAATTTCAAATAATACTTTAAATGCTCTTCTTGGTGTACCCATAATTGGCTTTTTCCCATTAATTAAAATATTCATTAATTTATAAACTGCCCACCAAATAATTCCATATCCAATACTAAGTAATATAATCCTTTCAACTAATGAATGAACATGCAATGACATATTATTTACAAATAGCTTGTTAAACATTGAAATTGTAGGATGAATTATATACTCATTTAATGTAAATATTGAAAAATCAATAAACTGAGAACCCGTGTTAGGTTCATCATAAACGTTTTTATTAATGAATCCTAATGGAAAAGTTAATCGTAATAGTTTTATAATCTTGTTTAAACCAAATTTATGAATAAATTTGAAAAAATATGATGTTGAATTCACAAAGATGTTACCTAACATATGAGGTATTAAATAAATGAAAAATAAATATGCTGCAATAACAACATCACATAATAACATGAGAAATATTGGTGTTGTTAAATTTAAACTGATACCGAATATTTCTAAAAATTCAGCTACAGCTCCATTGTTATTCCCTCCAGCCCCAGCATCTTCAGCTGCATTCAAATCATTATGTTGTACCTCTTCTTCTTCATCTTCTTCGTCTTCATCATCAGCTTCATCAGTTTCTTCTCCTATTATGTTGTTAAAAAAATTTGTTGCTGCTGGGTTCCCATTAATTGCTTCTTCAGCAATTATAGTTTGTACTCTATCTTGATTAATATCTTCTCCTCTCACAAAAATTTCAGGCCTTTCAGTATCATCTGGTACTTCCTCATCTTCAACTTCTTCAACTTCTTCATTATTTCTTTCAGTGAAAATCTCACCTCTATTAATTGCTCTTCTTAAATTCTCTTCATATCCATTATTATTCTCATTATCATTCACATTTTGTAAATCATTAATTGCTCTTGCTAAATTATCCAATCTTTGTGTATCAACATCATTATTTTCATTATTCCTTAATCCTTCTAAACTATTTTGTAACATATCAACCAATTTAGTTCTTGGTTCTTTCCCAATTTTCTTATTCAAAGCTTTCAAATATGCTTCATCTCTAACAACCCATTCTCTTTCAATAAATAAAGCAATTTGTGCAATAATTGCAACTAATAAATATCGAATACCACTAAAATATGTATAACTTAAAAATTTTCTAAATTTAATTAAACTTAATTGAAATGGTAATAATTGTTGATTTTGTTGAAATTGATCAATCATAAATTTTTCAATATTAAATTCACCAAATAAAATTGAATTTAAAAATGATGAATTATTATAAATTGGTAAATTCCCATCAATTGCCCATGTATATATCCTACCAATAAATTTCCAAAATAATGGTACTTGAAATAATATACATATGATATATAATGTAATTGAAGTAACTCTTAATAAAGTTGATAATACAATTCTGAAAAATTTTAACCATATTAAATTCATGGGTATATGTTGTGGCATTTTTGGATCATAAATGATTTTGAATTTATAATTGGTATTACATATTTCACATTTTTCAGTTGATTTATTTGAATGTTTAAGCCATTCCATTAAACAATTTTGATGAATATATTTAATTGATCCTCTACATTTACATGGATGATATAATGGTTGATTCGTAGTCCCTTCACCACGACAAACACGACAAGTGTGCTCTATCTCGAATGACATACTATATACAAAAAAATGGTTCCTATCTTTTTATCACTAATCTGATTATAAGTTAAAGTTGATAAAAGTTGATTTTCGAGAATGCCAAATTGGTTTTAAAAATTGTGTGAGAAAAAAAAATTCAATGCTTATGTAATACAATATAGAGATTGAAGTTTAGATATTAACGGTTTATACATTCAAGATGGAGATGTTCCAGATCATATCATTGGAGTTAATCAATCTTTTAACATCACATTACCAGTTACTTTTCTCTTTTTCTTTTTTTGTTTATCTTTTTTCAATGTTTTCTTCAGTTTTTCATTATCATTATCATTATTTTGAATATCTTCATCATTATCTTCATTATCTTCACCTTCATCATCATCAGAATCATCTTCTTTGACATCTTTAGTATTTTCATCAAATAATTTCTTTGCCTTTTCAATTCTATGACTTTGTTCCAATATATATTGAAATCTTGATAATTTTAATGGATCATCTTTTAATACAAATGCTAAATCATTCAATTTGATCCTTGATCTAGATTGTGATTTAGCAAAATTAACCATTTGATAACTTATTTGAGTAATATAATCAACTAATATATCTTCTAATGCATTGATTGTTAAATCGGTTGAAACTGGTCTATCACCCATTGCATATAATAAATTCTCAATATCTTTTGTAAATAACCTTTGTCTTTTCCTTTTATGTTTTTGATACAGTATAGGAGGCAACAGCTCTTGAATTTTATTGTTATTCGATTGATTAGACATATTGAAATGAAGTTGTAATGTATGTTTTTTTCAGTAGTTTTTTTGAAAAATGCTACCACTACACTTTATTGAACGTGATCAACCATTTCACTGATATAGTCAAAGAGTCAGAGTCATAAGCGATTAGCCCAAATATCATGATATAAATGGTTCTACTCCGAAATAAACCGATTTAAAAAATTGTTTGTTCATTCAAATAATAGCCACATTGACATACTTCAATTTCAAGATTATGATCCAATTGAAGGTGTTTTTTCTTTGGCTGATTTGGTTCGGAACCTTTGAATAGTGTTTAAGAGTAGTGATCTCGTAAGCTGATTCAATCAACGCAGACAGAATATGAATTGAGCTAAACTTCATATTTACATTGAATCAAAGTTGAATCATGATTGATGATAACAGAATCATCAACTCAATTTTGTCATTTTATTTTTATATCAATTTCAATGTGATAAACAACTATTTTTGAAAGATCTACAGTATATAATCCATACCTGTTGAATCACTTCTAGCTAAATTATTGTATGCAGTATGGAACTTGGGTGCAAAAAATTGATCATCTTCAATATTTATTCAAACCATCACAAGTCATTAGAAACCAAAGTCTATCAAGCTTCCAAAGGGTTGATTGTCGTATTAATTCAATTTCAAAGAAACTATAAGCGCGTACTATTTAATACACTTTACATCGATGAGAAATGTTCGTTGTTAAAACTCTAAGCTAAAACTTGTTTTTTGCATAAGCCATATTTTTCAATTCAAGATCAGTTTGCCTTGAGTATGAGCTATGTATTTGTGTATTCACAAAATCATTTGAATTCCACTTTTCCTCAGAAAATAAACACTCAACGATTAAATGTAATATTTATTAATGGTAACGTAACGTATATATATATAATTAGTCTAAATTCCTTATTGATTCAAAATATTGTTGTACAAATAATGAACTTTTTCTATATCTTCTTTCTTGATATTTTTCAAATATAGATTTATGATTTATTTCTGCATGTCTACAATTATCCATCAATACTTCAGCTAAAGGTCTCAATTGTTTTTCAGTATAACCTGAATAAAATATATGTAATTCAGTCCAATCTCCTCTACCCAATAATTTCCTACTTAAATAATGTGATCCAGCAGCTAACCAACTCGGTGGTGAACTTACAAATCTTGAATCCATAATTGTAATTTCTAAAAAATATTTAGCCAAAGTTCTTGTTTCATAATCATAATCATCTGCTTTACTTGTTCTTCTAAGAAATGACATTGGACCTGGCCAACCCATATCAAATTCTAATACATCAATCATACATCTTTCAGCTTTTATGAAATCTTCAATTGAATATGCATTATCTGCCATATATGCAACTTCTTGTATAGTTGGACAATTGATTTCTTCAAATTTGGCAGCTATAAATAATGCACATGCACCAACTAATTGAAATCTTGATAAACTAACTATTCGTTTACTTAAAAATCGATCAATATAATTAACAGTTAAAAATAATGTTTCTGGTAATAAATTAAATCTTGAATGTACTTGTACAACCCAATCAATTAAAACAGCTCTCATTTCCCATTTTAAATCATCTTGATTTTCCATATAATTTGGATCTGGTGATAATTTATTCTCCAATTGACGTAGATAATTAAAAATTTCAGGTGCATATTCTGCAACCATGGTTGAATCATGAGTATCTTCATCATTTTCATCTAAATCAGACCTAGAATATTTTCTAATGACTCTTTTAATTTCTAAAACAGTTGATGTATTCCAGATAGGTTGCATTGGTTCATGTGGTTTAACTGATGATAAAATCAGTGTTTTTTCTTTAATTTCTTCTTCTTCTTCTTCTTCACTAACTCCATAATCAATAGTTTCAAATTCTTCCATGACATTTGATTCCATTATATTTTTATCATTTTCTAAATCATTGAAATATTTTTTATTATATTCTTCATCCAATGTTTCATCGTATAAATTCTCTTTATCTTGATAAACTGTATCTTTACTTTCATCATCTGTACTGTTCTCTAATCGTGGTTTTTTATATTGATAGAGTTCATTGTTTGATTGTTGATAAATTTGAATTTTAGGTTTTGATGAACTTGAACTTAATGGATTATATAGTTGAGATTGTGATGTTAAACTAGTCCTAGATTTCGGTTTATAACTATGGTTTTCTTGTGACGTTAAATCAGATAAAGCTTCTCGATGAAGTGATTGCGAAACATTTGACGTTGTTGATGAAGTTGATGAAAGGGTTGAAGTGGTAGTTGTTGTTGATTTATTAATATTTGATAATGTTTTTGATTTCAATTGACTGATACTATTCTCGTCATTGATTGTTTTATAAGACCTCATGGTGAGTTATATAAATATGCTAAAATTTGAAATTGAAAGAATTGTTAAATGTTTTGATTATAATTTTTTTTTCTTCTTCTCTGCTAAAATGTAAAATGTAAAACAAAAGAAGGGAAGGAGTGATTATAGTTTAAAAAATCACTTGAATGCAAACGAATGTAATGATTTGTTTAATGAAAACAAATAGTTGGAATTGGAAAAAGTTTTAAGGTATCAAAAGTTATTTCAAATATGAAATCAACTTGAAAATGAATATTCAAACTGTAATAATAAAAGGTAAAAAATGAAATTATTATGTCAAATCAAAAGTTGAAATGATGAAAACTGGTAATGTTGTAATATATTAGGAATTGTAAATGTAAATTGTAATAATAATTATAGTATCAAAGATTTACCCAAGGCAGTTCTTATTGTATTAATGGTGTGGTGTGATTTAAAAATGAATGAATAAATGAATGAATGGACGAATCAATAGATGGAATGAATGATACGAACTTGTAGAAATGAAAGTGAACGAGTGTAATGTAATGAATGAAAGTGAATGAAAGGATGAAATGATTTATTGTTTTGAAACCTTTCTTCAAATAAAATAAAAAAAATGAAAACAAATCAAAGAGTAAAAAAAAACTGCAACAGAAGAAGTATATGAGGGCGTGTACAATGCCACAAAAAATAAGAAAAAGATAAACAAGAAATCAAAACAAATCAAAACAAATCAAAACAACAACACAAACACAAACACCAAAAAATTTCAATTTTTTCACTCGTTTAATATGTTTCAGGTTTTCAGATTTCATTTCATAAGACTTAAATCAAATGATAATCTGATATTAAACATTTAACAATTAATATATATAATAGTTATATCATAAATTGTAGTTTTAAAAATTTTTAAAATTATCAACAAAATTAACCAACCCTTTACCCAAAAACTCGCAGAAAAAAATATTTTGAGACTACAAAAAAATATTTTCACGAAAATAGTAATTGTTGACTTCAAATTCACTATTTACAATGGTCAATATTTAATATTCAATGTTGATATACTTTAAAGGTCTGATAGTCTAATTAGCATACTATTCTTAAAAAGATTGAAATAAATCTTATATTTTTGTATTGAAATATAAAGACTTTAATAAAGTTTGAAGAGTACAAGCTAATCTATACCACTATAGTTAAAGAATACATATGTTAAATCAATGATAATTGAGTTTATGAGTAGAATTCTAATTGATTTTAATTAGAACCACATTATAAACTGAATGATTGTCACTATTGAAAGAAATTGGTTTTGAAAAATGGGGTATATAGTTATTATGTATGCACGGGCCAAATATTGTTCAATTCTAACCATATTTAATTGTAACAATTAAATTTAATTAAAACAAACACAAGTGTAATTATACCATATTTAACTTTAAAATTAATATATCAGTCCTATCCGTTTCATCTTTTGAACCCAATATTGAATATTGAATGTTATGCTAATAAACAATCATCACTTAATTTTAACAATAACTATTGAATATGATTATCAAAAACTTATCAAAATGAATCACTCTCCTTCTATACTAATAGTAAAATTCATCATACAAATAAAATTAAATCATTTTAACAAGTTGAACTGACGAGCTCTCAAAATCTTCAATCACTTCAATAAACTGTTTTTTAAATACAATTGAGCTGAAATAATAGGATCAAAATGAAAAATCTTTAAAATCTTTCATTAATATTAATTTTCATATTGATTCATTTCAAATTTTGATTTAATAATGTGATCTTAACAAACTAAATTCAGATTTAATATAACCACTGAATTTGGATACCAAAATCATTTTGAACGTAAAAATTATAACTCGATTAATCGTGCAATAATCAGTAGATCTTTAATATTTTCAGATCGGACTTTTCAATTTTGTACCATTTTGATATTTTGTGTTACAAAATTAAATAAAATATAATTGAATATAACCCAATATGAATTCCTTATTTTAGATTTGAAGTTTTGGATTGATAATTAGAATTCATATCTAAATACTCAAGTAACTATGCTTTTATTATTGCAAATTTTGATGATTGATTAGATTATTTTGATCAATTGCATATCCAAAGCTTAAATTACCAACAACTTTTAAAATAAAACCTTGATTAGGCTAATCTACAGAGCCCATTAATTCAATCGTATTCTAATAGTTATCAAATGTAATATAAATAGATATTTAATCTTCTGATTCGTCTGTTTCAAGTAAAATTAGTAAAATGATTTAATTGTTCAACACTTGATATTTTGATCATTTGACAATAAATATTTTGTTTGAATTTGAAATCACGTTTATACGAATAATATATATTTATCTCAGTATATCCAATGAAAGAATTCATATTTTTTTTTTATAATACATTAATATGTTTCACATAGATTCCATTTAACAACAATGCTTGCAAATTTTGGAATTGAAAATGCAATCGAAAGTCTTAATATAACAGCAGCTAATGCAACTAATTTAATTTGAAGATAATGAAATGTAAAGGTAATGGAAACAAATTCATAAAATCTTGAATTTTTTTCATTTTTATTAACAATTTTTCATTTCGCAAAGGTTCATGTTCGTGTAAAAATAATTATTGCAATAATGATCTAAATACTTGAGATACAAGAAAATTGCTCACATTAATGTTACTCAGAATCAAGATTAGATTACGATTAAAACATTTGATAGAATACTTTTTTAATTTTTTGACCTAAAATTTAAAATTTGGGTCGAAATCTCCGGCTTCTCAACCACCTCCAAAGAGTTGCTGCTCAACAGCTGCACTTTTAGAAAGTAAAATTTCAAGTACTTACCCAAGATGATTTTACTAACAACTCAGATTAGATTCCAATCATCGAATCTTGTTTTTAAATTTATTTTCAATCCAGTGTTCAAAAATCGAATTTTCTGACTTCTAGGACCCCTCCTCTCTAATGATTGTACCTGAATTGGAATTTTGATTATACTGCTCTAAAAAATGCTACTACAACCTACTTACTCAAACTAATGTTACTCAGAATTTGAATTAGATTCTAACAATTACATTTGAACAAGTCTGTTTTTGAATTTATTTCACAATCGATGTTCAAAAATTAGAGATTTTATGACTTTAGGAACCGTTTTAATTTGAGAGGGTGGACTGGATGGAGGTTCTGTTTACTGTTTTGATTTTGAAATTACAAGATACTTACTCAAACTAATGTTACTCAGAATTTGAATTAGATTCTAATCATTACATTTGAATAAGTATGTCTTTTAATTTATTTTGAGCCCAGTGTTCAAAAGTGGAATTTTCTGATTTCTTGGGCTCCTCCTCTCTAACGATTGTACCTGGATTAGAATTTTGATTATACTGCTTTAGAAAATGTAATTACAACCTACTTATGCAAACTAATGATACTCAGAACTTAAAGTAGATTCTAATCATCACATTTAAATAAGTATGTCTGTCAATTAATTTTAAAATCGATGTTCAAAAATTATACATTTTATGTCTTTAGGAACCGCGTTAATCTGAGAAGGTGGTCTTACAGGAGGTTCTGTTTATTGTTCTGATTTTAAAATTACAAGATACTTACTCGGACTAATGTTACTCAAAATTTGAATTAGATCTAATCATTACATTTAAATAAATATTTTTTAAAACTTATCTTAAAATCGATGTTTCAAAATGATATATTTAGCCTTTACACTGAACCAAACAAATAAACAGAAGTATAGAATCTCGGAGATACTCCCAATCTGGAAATGGAAGCTGAGATTTTGAAATTCCAAATTAATAAATTATGTTGAACTTCAAACGCTAATAGTTTCATCGGAGATATCTTCAATTTGGAAATATGGAAATATTGAAATATGATGAAAACTGGGGTTTCAAAATTTTATTCTTTCGTTTAACTTTACGCAATAATTGTCTCGGAGATATTCTCAATCTGAAAATAGCGAAGACTGAGAATGTTAAAATTTCAGATTGTAAAATTATTTTCAACAATACACACCAACAGCAATGATTGTATAAATATCCACTAAAACGTTCAGTAAATTTATCCTTTTTATTTTATTAAATACAATTACAAATTTAAAAAGACAAATACAATAAACAATGACTTTAAGTGACGAACATAAGAAGATTTTAGATAATTTTATCACTTTTTCATGGAAAGGATTTAGAACACCAGTTTTTAGAAATCCAAAAGAATATGGATTAGAATATGAAGACGTTTTCTTTTCTAGTTTAGATAATACAAATTTAGAAGGTTGGTTTATTCCATGTAAAGGTTCAAATAAAGTATTAATTTGTAATCATTTTATGCCAGGTAATAGAGCTGGATTTCCAGGTCATATTAATCCTGAATTTGGTGCATTATTTAATGAGGAAGTCAATTTTTTACCAGAATACGTAGCTTTACATAAAGCAGGATATAATATTCTTGCTTATGATTTAAGAAATTTTGGATTAAGTGATTCAGCAAATGATGGTACAATGGGATTTGGAAAATTTGAATGGAGAGATGTTATTGGATCAATTAATTATATAAATTCAAGAAGTGATACAAAAAATATGGATAAAGGTTTGTTAAGTGTTTGTTTAGGTTGTAATGCAACTTTTTTTGCAATGAAACATAGACCAGAAGCATTTAAAGATTTTAAATGTTTATTAGGTCTTCAACCAATTAGTTTTGGAAATTATATTAAAA